>JAJOZX010003171.1:302500-554438 GCA_023014485.1 Bathynomus jamesi | reverse complement strand
ATCGATGCATTCACAGTTTAAGTGGAAGTATATATCAGGCTAACATTATGAAAAAGAAAAAGCTATAGTGTTTGTCATTTACCATTACTTATTCCGACTATAGTGGATTTAATTTTCCCAGAAGAGTTCCTTCTTCCATGCACGGTCTGTGTGTATCATGAAAAAACCTAGGAGACCATTCTGAGTTCAATCATATATATATATATATATATCGCTCACCCACTATATACCTTTTTGCACTGGCATTCTGTCGCACTAATGTAAAAAAAAAAATAATAATACAGTATATATATACAGTGTATATATATATATATATATATATATATATATATAACATCAATTAAATCTTAAATTACATAAATTTTGTATAAAATCTTAACGTTTTTTTTTATCTTCGAATTTATTTCATAAATAAACAGTAATTTCCTTAGTCAGCATTTTTTCAAATTTATTTTGGTGTTGTCGTAAAATCTTGAATCAAAGTATCGCATAAAGCCAATAAAACTGCTAAAATGGCGATGTACAGATATGAAAATTAAGGTTTATTAAAACGTAATATAACGAGATCACATTAACAGCATTAACATCTTACCAAGTCTACATTTAGAATTATTAGATCTCTTTGATTCGAGTTTAATTAGGTTAATTAGGCTGTAAAAATCGGTTTTATATGGAAAAACAGTATATATATATATATATATATATATATATGATCAAGTTATCGACTGGTGTGTGTATATATATATATATATATATATATATATATATATATATATATATATATATATATATATATAGTAATAGTTATTTAACAGTTTATTTACATTAATAAAATTTATATGATAATTACGAAAATGTAGTTTTTTATAGAGCAAATTTTTCCCTGGCAGTAAATAAATATATATATTTTATGAGTATATATATATATTTTGTGTGTGTGTGCGTGTGCGTCAGACTTTCGTCCATATCCACATGTCCACTTCTTGGACACCTCACAGCGTCCGATTTCTCGTCTCTTGAAGAGGTAATTAGCTTCGTATACAAATCTTTTAAAAAAAATTTTAAATTTAAATCCAAATTTTACATCATAGAAAAAAAAAAAGAATTTAAGTTCAAATATGTAAACAGTGACCTCATTTTTACATATTAAATATTAAAAACTATAAAAGAATAATATATATATATATATTATAATATATATATTATATATATATATTGTGTATATATATATATATATATATATATATATATATATATATATATATATACAGGGTGTCCCATAAGTCTGGAACCATAGGGCGAAATGATAAAAACGGCAATAAAAACGGCTTTTATTCACAGAACTTGTTCAATGTGTCCACCATTATTATTGATTCACGAATGCAGACGAGATATCCAGTCAGCAAGCTCACGGCGAATGGTATCAGGAGTGATGGTGTTACATGCGTCGATGATGCGCTCCCGCAAATGTGCAACACTGAATTTTCTCCGCGTAGACCAACGCCTTCAAGTGACCCCAGAGATAAAAATCCAACGGGGTGAGATCGGGGCTCCTCGCTGGTCACTCCACAGACCCTCGACGTCCTATCCAATGACCAGGGAATTGTCGGTGCAGCCACTCTCTTACCCGGATGCTGTAATGGGCAAGAGCACCATCCTGCTGGAACCATGTTGGGAAATCCCCATCTGTGTTCAAGACACTGGGGAATGCTTCCTCGTTGAGCACACGCAAGTAGGCGTTTCCTGTGACATTGTCATCAAAAAAGAGCCTATGATACGGTCTTTCCAAATATCACATCATACCATCACACGAGCGACACCTTGTTCCTCTGAAGCAGTAAACCAGTGAGGGTTAGTACCTTAGTAGTATAGCCGAAAAAGGGGAGAGTGCAAGAATGTTGCAGGTTATTATGTAATGTTGCAAAGGGGGTGGGGGTTGCAAAAAAATAAAAAATAATAAAAAAAAGAAAAAAAAGAAAGAAAAAAAGAGTACTGGCCTTTGTTGCCAACCTAGGTTGCAAGGGTCATGCAACAACCTAGGTTGCAAGGGGCATGCAACTTGGGGGCCTCCCCCAAGCTATTCCCCCCAAAGGGCCAGAGAGAAAGGAGGAGAGAAAGGAGGAGAGGTGTTCACCTGGCAGGAGCCAAGTGCACATTAAGACTTCAGCCGAGTAGGCGTTGTTTTATAGGCTCCTAATCAGCCAGTTGGCTGAATCAGCCAGTTGGCTGAATCAGCCTGTTGGCTGAGCCAAGGTGAGAGACGCCTGAAGGAGAGAGAGAGAGACAGCTGAAGAAGAGAGAGACGCCTGAAGGAGAGAGGAGAGGTACACATGCAGGAGGTACACACACCACATACGCACACATGCAGGAGGTACACATGCAGTAGTTACACATGCAGGAGAGAGAGAGCTGAAGGAGGGAGAGAGACGCCTGTAGGAGAGAGAGAGACGCCTGTAGGAGAGAGAGAGAGCTGAAGGAGGGAGAGAGACGCCTGTAGGAGAGAGAGAGAGACGGAGACGCCTGTAGGAGAGAGAGAGAGAGAGAGTAGTTGCCATTGATAGCAAGGCATATTATTTTCGTTTTCCTAACCTAAGAGGCCACTAAGGGGTTTACCAAAGGGCCAGAAAGAGAAGGACCAGAGGTCCTTGCTCGGCTGGAGCCGAGCTGGGAATGAGTCTTCACCAGCGCGGTCTTTTATAAGCCTCTATTCTGGCTGAGTTGCCAGATAGCGCCATGTGTTCCAGATCGCTCCATGTATGCAGTTGCAGAGTTGCTACATCAAGCCATGTAATCGGGTGCTGATGTGCCAGATTGCACCATCAGATAGCGCCATCTATTCCAGAAATATTAATCATCCATTGTGTAACACAATATGACGATAGTTATTCCAATTAAATTCTGTTTAAATACACCTTTATTAATTGCATACCTTTCCAGTTTTTTTTGCAATGATCGGTTGCTAGATATATATATATATATATATATATATATATATATATATATATATATATGTATATATATATATATATATATATATAATAATAAACGAATAAACAACTCACACACGCACACGCACACACTTCCCGGAATTTATCAACCGGATTGAATAAAAGTAAAGGCAACTTTCAATATATTTTAGTAATATAACAGAATTAACAAAGTTACCCAATAAATATTTCGTTAGACAGAAAATGAATTTTTATAAGGGATGCCCAACTAGCTATGAATATATCACCAAACGCTTTATTTACGTTTGTTAAAAAATATTCGTTTTAGTCTTTCCTTCTATTGATAACTTATTTAAACTAACACATTTATTGTCATTCCACTTGACAACCAGAACTTCTCCCCGTGTGTCAAATGAATAATTATAGTAGAAACAATTCATTTAAAAGTTGAAATTAGCCAAAACACATTCTCATTGCGCTTACGAAAAAACATATATTAACAATATATGGTGGTAGATGAATCCAATTAAATTCTGTTTATTAAATAAATAATTTTCATTATAAATATTCGAGTATCAGTGGGGAAAAACGAACGGAAATGAAAATTTATGAAACAAATCAAAACAGACGATCGTCATTCCCCAAACCCGTATATATATATATATATATATATATATATATAATAAACGAATAAACAACTCGTACACACACACACACACACACACACGCGCACACGCACACGAGGAAAAGACGACTCTGTGGCATTTCGAATCGTGTCCCTAGAGACCTTTTCGGCCGAGGGATTAATCCTTTCGTCCAAGATATTCGATCAAAACCTCACCTCACTCCGACTCTTAGATATACACACAATTATAATAAATAATAAACGAAAGAAACAAGGTGGGGAAACCTGAAAATATATAAATATATATATATATATATATATATATATATATATATATATATATATATATAAAAGAAAGAGCGAGAGTTTTGTTCAAATAAAGGTACCCACAATTATAATAAATAATAATCGAAAATGGCAGAGTTTGTTTCTAGTGAGAAAGGAAAGCCTATGTTCTTAGTGAATGGGTTTTATATGTAAGAGATCAGCAAATCCCAGCTGTTCATCATTCCACATAATAAAAGTGGTTGGCAGATAAACGGGTATCCTACGTGTCCTAGTGGTTAAGACGCTGGGGCTGTTGATGGTTCCACGTTAAACTGTAGGTCTAAGGTGGTCATTACACATAATAAAAGAAAGTGGTTGGCAGATAAATGGGTACCCTACGTGTCCTAGTGGTTAAGACGCTGGGCTGTTGATGGTTCCACGTTAAACTGTAGGTCTAAGGTGGTCATTACACATAATAAAAGAAAGTGGTTGGCAGATAAATGGGTACCCTACGTGTCCTAGTGGTTAAGACGCTGGGCTGTTGATGGTTCCACGTTAAACTGTAGGTCTAAGGTGGTCATTACACATAATAAAAGAAAGTGGTTGGCAGATAAATGGGTACCCTACGTGTCCTAGTGGTTAAGACGCTGGGCTGTTGATGGTTCCACGTTAAACTGTAGGTCTAAGGTGGTCATTACACATAATAAAAGAAAGTGGTTGGCAGATAAATGGGTACCCTACGTGTCCTAGTGGTTAAGACGCTGGGCTGTTGATGGTTCACGTTAAACTGTAGGTCTAAGGTGGTCATTACACATAATAAAAGAAAGTGGTTGGCAGATAAATGGGTACCCTACGTGTCCTAGTGGTTAAGACGCTGGGCTGTTGATGGTTCAGTTAAACTGTAGGTCTAAGGTGGTCATTACATAATAAAAGAAAGTGGTTGGCAGATAAATGGGTACCCTACGTGTCCTAGTGGTTAAGACGCTGGGCTGTTGATGGTTCCACGTTAAACTGTAGGTCTAAGGTGGAGTGGAACAAAGAAAGTGGTTGGCAGATAAATGGGTACCCTACGTGTCCTAGTGGTTAAGACGCTGGGCTGTTGATGGTTCGGAGTTAAACTGTAGGTCTAAGGTGGAGTGGAACAAAGAAAGTGGTTGGCAGATAAATGGGTACCCTACGTGTCCTAGTGGTTAAGACGCTGGGCTGTTGATGGTTCGGAGTTAAACTGTAGGTCTAAGGTGGAGTGGAAAGCTTGACCTTCGTCAGAATGAACAATTCGGGCGGACCTTAGACCCACAGTTTAACGTTGAAACCGAATGTTATTTTTAAAATATAATTATGATATATTTCTTTATACCCTCTCGATTACATTAGTGACTAATGATGCGGGAAACTGAGTAAATGGAAATATTATTTTCTCGAAAACTATGGGTGATAGAAAACTTCTGAAACCATATTTGGAATCAATATCAAAAGTTCTATACGAATCACCAAATAATTTTCAAAGGAGAATAAGAGCATTAAATCTATTAGTGAAAATATAAAGATGCAATTACTCGTCCGTACCCGTTATAGCGGAATGGTACACGTCATAGCTCCACCCAGCTACATCGGCAGCCAATCACGACGAACATCTGGTCTTTTGGGCGGAGCTTGGCGAATGTGCATATAAAAGGGGATATTTTTCAGTTGGGAGTAACAGTAGCTATTTTCGCATCAGTGAATAATCATTCCTCAACCATGGACCTGTACGTCTCCCCAGATTTGTATGAAGAAAGTGATACTGCAGCATTAACTGCAGTTAGTCTTTTTAACGCGATTGATCGTGACGACTTATTTTCAACGCAAACCGTAGAAGATATTTGCAGTGAAGCTCCTTACAATCCGACGCAAGGGACTACCATAGAAATGTAAGTGTCCATAATTCGATTTTATATATATATGGAGAGTTGTAGTATTTCGTCAAATAGATACTAGTCAAAAATGTCAATCAATGTTATTTCCCCATCATGCTAAAATCGAAATTGGTAATCGAACCAAAGATATCTTCACATAATGGGGATCTGTCTGTATACTCTGTATATGTTTTAAAAGCATTATTCCTTTAAGGTCCGATGAGGATTTGACACGTGTTATACAATCTTTTGAAGAACCTCGGAATATGGATGATATACTGATCAGTCAGCAGTGTCACACATCCTCCACCATGGACCTGTACGTCTCCCCAGACTTGTATGAAGAACGTGATACTGCAGCATTAACCGCAATTAGTCTTTTCAATGCGATTGATCGTGGCGAATTATTTTCAACGCAAACCGTAGAAGATATTTGCAGTGACGCTCCTTACAACCCGACGCAAGGGACTACCATAGAAATGTAAGTGTCTATAATTAGAATTTTATATATATATGGAGAGTTGTAGTATCTCGTCAAATAGATACTCGCCAAAAATGTCAATCATGTTATTTCCCCATTATGCTAAAATCGAAATTTTTATGGCGTTCACTCCTCGAACCAAAGATATCTTCACATAATGGGGATCTGTCTGTCTGTATACTCTGTATATGTTTTAAAAGCATTATTCCTTTAAGGTCCGATGAGGATTTGACACGAGTTATACAATCTTTTGAAGAATCTCGGAATAGGGAGGGTATACTGATCAGTCAACAATGTCACACCGAAATAATGTAAGTGTTTTTCGATCTTTTTGGGATAAGAAGACACAATATATTTTCATAAATTTATTAAATGAAAGAAATCAGTACAATAAACGAATATACCGTTACAAATATACGAACAAAAACATTATAATATACAACGAGTACGTACAATTGGAAAACGGTTTTTTATCTGTCTGCATACCATTTCATCGTTTCGGCGAGTGTGACACGGGTCAAATAAATTTAAAAAATTTATAAATTCTTTATCATTTGACATATGCATGAGAAATGAGACACAGTACATTCCGCAAACATTAGTAAAATATCCTTGCATGCGAAATGGGGTCCACACAACTTCGGGAATATGTAACTGAGCGAGAAATTTTACAATAATAGGGTCACTCCAGGGTTGAGTACCGAGTGAATCAAAATAGTACAGGCGCTGTCTATTTTTAAAATAGACAGCGATCCAGTGAATCCCTTCATTCCGATGATGTCTGTGTTCACAATAAACTACCGCATTCTCGCGTACTTGGCAAACTCAATGTTTCATTCTTCGCAAACACGCCGATAAATTTGGAACGTGTGACTCGCTCCATTACTTTCTGAAGTGTATTAGCATCCATTTTAAAAGTCAGTGATAACGCTTCTAAATCTATTCTACTTCTATTAGGGCTTGCGATTCGAGATATACTAGTACACTAATAGGATGCGTCTATAGGCTTGGCGAATCCAGCCGCACTGAGATGTTTCCGCTCTGATGTGGTGTTAAATGTGGTATTTACGCTAGCAGATAAGTCAGGTGTAATGTCAAACGGGTAAGGTTAATTGATCAATGAATTCTTCCTGCGTTACCCCATTACAAGCTCATCACAATCACCTGCAATATGGTCAGATTACTATAGGCTGGCACAAGCGGTAACACAGCGTCTGATGAATAGTCCGTACCCATAGAGTGCCATTAACGTACAGAGTTATATTTTTAAGTCCGAAATTCTCGAATTTAAAGGCACTCTTTTTATATTTTCCATTCACCGAAGCGTGGTCCTGCATGCCGATTATATCCTTTAGGAAGATTTCCCAGGGCAATGTTTTCTATCTGCTTCGATGCCACCCTGCAGGAACCGTATATAGTTTGATCTGCACTCTGTTAATAGGATATTTCACTGTAGCGTTTAGTAAATTTTTCTCAATTTCTAGTTGTTTGGTGAACTTAATTTCACTCGCCGTACACGGAGGTATGTGTCCATAATGTGAACCACAACGGACTTTGCACCCTCTTCTTGATTCACATCCAGAATTTAAGCAGATCTCAGGACTCGTGCGGGTGAGCTTTTTTTTCATATCCACCCGTTCACAAGCAACTTCTCCTGAAAGTGAAATCTGTGTGCAACCGTCCAAAAACACTCGTATATTTTCTTTTAGAATTTTTTAAATTTGTCCTTTATACTATTTTCATCTTTAGTTTGATAATATCCCTCCGCACTTAAAAAGGTAGCCTTCGCTTCTTTGGAAAAGTTGAAGGACATTTTCCAAATAGGCTCGTTAGATGATAGTACCCCGTGCCTGCCGATATGTGGTCTGATTTAAATATACGTCACACTGGTTGAATATGGCGTGCAGAAAGTTGTTTCAGGGTATACATCATATTTGTCATCGCAGACCGTTCCATCAGAATGGGCTATACGTAGCTGCGTACATGTGCACACAGCTTGGATCAAAAAAGTAAGGACCTGAGCTAGGTATCACGAATTCTATAGGTGCACTCGGGGAACTAATTGTGTTTAAAGGGTTAATTGTAATAAGTCACTGTGCTCAATAGAAACTTGGGTTGGCGGGAGCTCAAAAAAAGGACAGCTCCGATTTACAGCATTGTGAACTACATGGTGGATGAAGCGTGCCATGGTGAAATAGTGACTCCTCTCTCGACAAGTGGTAAACAAACTATGATTCATGAGATCAATATCCTTAGCTTATATCAGCAAAAAAGTGGTCAACCATAGGTTTTCATTCGCTCACAGCATTTCTTTTTTGATAGCCTTTTACGTTTATACCACGTGACCCCTTCTTCTTCCGGGAGCCCTCTTCTTCCCGCCACCACGCATTTTTCTCTTTGCATCTTTGATGATTTCGTTCCGTGTACGCTTTAAATGTTTTTTTGAGCTTCTTTAGGTTTAGCCCCGGCCAATATGTCTTCTGCAGTGTTAAGGCCTGATTGTAGCGCTTCCTTCCAAGGTATCTGGCACCCCTCTTCAGCAAAGGAACAGCCGTACGTAGTATGGATGAAAAAATGGATCCAAGTCCACTACCGCGCTGGTATCGCATCCCTCGATTAGACGGTGAAAGGCTTTCTATCCATTATAACTCAGTGCGTCGAAAGTGTAGCTTCACTGTTAAGCTCCCGTTACCGAATGGGAAGTTTTCGCCCTCAATCGTTCTTATATATATTGTGATATTGGTTATTAAATTAGTTGCGACATTCACATAATGGGGTCTGTCATATGTAATACTCAAACTCCTTCCTCTATGGTTGGGGATGTGAGCAATGCGCAGCAGGCGTGCCTGGTATCCCCAACAAAACTGGTGCTCCACTATATTACTGTAAATATAGCACATGTCTGGGGACCTTTCAGCCAATTTCTCCATCTTCAATTGATACATTAATCTGGACAAGTTATACTGTGTCTCGTGAAATGTGTCTCTTGGAAGGCTGCGCTATATCGGCCGTTGGTTAGAATTTTGAACTTTTCTATGTTCTTTAAGACGTCTGTTAGTCTTTGATTTTAGGATTAGTGTTTGTGCAGGGTTGTTTACGACTTCATATACTAAATCATTCGTAAGGTTGAGTTTCTTAAACTTACGTTTAAGCCTCTCACAACATCCTCGGCCGAACCATATTGACCCGGCCCTAGTCTTACTTCTGTACTGTAATACCGTGCAATCTTAGTCCGAGCGATGCGCATAGTTTCATCCATAGCTACCCCAGCTTTTTCACACTCGTCAATGTCTCTAAGAATCGTAAAACGGTTTCTTTATTCAATATTTAAAAAGACGGTGTCCAGCTGAATTTCGCATATCCCCACCTCATACGAATCACGACCCAATTCAATGTGCCCATGGAGTTCTGTTACAAAGTTGGCTAGCGTGTTGTTAGGTGTACAGACAGGGACGAGGAGGACCGGAGTGTGACGTAGAAATGGTTAGGAGCCATGTTGCATACTATTTAAGCTTCATTATTGCATCAGCTTTTATATAGGTGTTGAAGCTTTTTCGGTACCCTAGCCATTTCACCAGGTACATTTTTCTCCTTCCTGAACTTTGCTTCCTAAAATTTTCTCAATTTTAAACACATTTTTTTCTAAATTAAACGCAACTTCTGCAATTCCTCGCGGTAAAAGCCTCCTGAGATTTCTTCCCATTCAAATCTTCAATGTAATACATCATTATCTCACCTTTAGGTCTCACAGCCCTAACTTTAAAAATCTCGCGTGTCCATCCTTGCTCAAAACCCTTTGCGAATTTATTCCCCGAACGCGACAGCCTTACATAATCATTGATTTTGAAGCGCGCAGAGTGTGGGTGGTGGTGGTGGTGATCCATCTCTTCTCGGGAGCATACCTCTTTCTAAAACTTCGTTAGGTGTTGCCCCAATCGTGCGATGGTGTGAGCGGTTGTAGGATGATGCCAATGATTCCAGAATGTCTAGAAATCTGTATGTGTTTTTATGTGTAAAATAACGGTGCATGCGTTCCTTTATGGTGCGCTGAACTCTTTCAGCTAAAGAAGCCTTATGTATAGAATTGGTTGTGTAATAGCTGATATTAAACTCTGTCAATATTCTGAAAAGCACGGCCTATAAACTCCTTCCCCATATCCGTACAAAAATAGCCAGGAACCCTGTTTTCTTTTAACATTAGCGTTTTGGTGGCTTTAGCAACTGTTTCAGGTGATTTATTTTCAGAGGAACTAGCCACAGATATCTAGAGAATACGTCTATTATGAATAGAATGTAGCGGTAACCATCGTTATACACAGAATATCTTTGCATGTCTGTTAAATCTGCTTGCCAAATAGAATCAATCGAGGAAGCCGTTGTCTTGGCTGTTTTAAACCTTTTTCTCACAGGCTATGAAGCGTATAAGCGTCCTGCTCCCTCAAAAATCTTTCAACATCTTTTTTTCCTACTCCGTAAACACTTCTGTACAGTCTATCTACGCCGCCGTAAGAGGATGGGGTAGAAATGTCATAATAGCGTTTAGTTAATACGTTAGCCATTTGCGTATTTTAGAGGCACGTGGGTAGGGTTGGTTTAACCTCTTCTTGCTCCTCTTCAAAGGTGTTACCGCCGGGGTGACGGCGCCTTCAATTGTGTCTCAGGCGTTGCATGTTCCAAGTCTTTTAACCTGTTCAGATTTCCTATCAACGTTTTAGGGACATTTATTTGTTGTAGTCTTGCTTTAATATGCTTCCATCCTGATGGTGATGGCCTATCCCACTTTCCACCAGATCATGGACAATGTCTACGATTTCGATCCCTGTACCTTTGATCCTTCCATGATCTCCCCTGTATCGGTCCATTGTATGGCGGGATCCTCATTCAATAGATTATAAAGACTTAAGCCTTTACTCCTCAATGTAAGTGGGAGGGTATTTTTTAATACATGTTCGATATGTTGTGTGGCTAATCTTTTTGGTTGGTCAGCTGTGTCGTCGGTACAGGTCCTATGTCGCCATCGTCCCCCGTGCTGTGCCTAATAACCACAGGAATCTCTGTATGGCTCTTATAATTTTCGTACTCGTGAAGAAATTTCTGCAGAGCTTCTTGGTATAAGATTCTTTTCTCATCAGGTGTTTTTTCACTGTTTAATAGGGCTAACAATTCGCTTTCCATTCTTTTAAGTCTGCTTTTACGGGGATCTAGATCCGTGTCTCTTTGCAGTGAGGCGTACACCTCGTGGGGAATCACTACCACTTTCTTCATTATATTAATCTAGTCAGTAAAGGACCCAAAACTGAAAATAAGATGGGAGAAATGACCCACCTGTTTGTACAATAATTCGTTTTTCTTCGCTACAGTTTGGCTTTTACGAGCGAGTGCACGTATTATGTTCTTGTAGCGGCGTAGGCGAGCCTTCTGATGGGTTTTCATTGATACATTGCAATTTATAACGTTAAGACAGTTTCACAGATGCATTTTAAAAAGTCGGCAATCGATATTTTTAAAACATCTGCTGCATTGCCCGGGCAGTCGATGATAGATTTTTATTAATTCACGGTATTTCTTTAGTCTCTTTGTCATTCTGGAATATACACCGTTTCAGGCTCGTTTGGAAATATATTCATTCGCAGAAGCACTCTAAACGTGTTTCGCGGATGAAGGTCGCAAAGCAAATATCCGTAACGCGTGCTTGTAGCTTCTTTATAAACTTCCAAAAACTCCTTACGCTGATTCGGGAACATTTGATTGGCTAATACCCCAATTTGTGATACATCTCTACGTTGCGCGAATAAGACTAGATATTGCGTATTTAACGACACATCGCGCATGTATCTATTTTTGAAAAATAGATTCTGATTGATGAAGAACACGCTTATGTTAAGATGGGGAGAATACTGTAAATGTCTCGGCAAACGTTTTATCCATCTCCAACATGAGATCGTCAATTACAAACGATTGGATGTTCATTTCCCTTTAACGAATTAACGTCATATACGCCTTTGTGGAACAAAATATCATCTTGGTACTCGTTGAACACTGATTGATACGTCGAATAGCACCATATAACTTTATGCACAAATTTCGAGAACATCTCCCCCTTTTCTTTAATGATTTTAAGCATAACACAGTTTTTCCACATCCTGTAGGTCCAGATATAATACATGTGGATGGGCTCGTGAATCTGAATTTTTCTACAGAGTCCATTTCTAACACGTCACACTCCTAAGTGAGTCATTTACAAAATATTACAAATTTTGAGTGCTGATCCTTATATTCTTCTCTCCACAGAACCGTGAATGACGATGAGGTAGAGCAGCCCATCATTACGGATGACCTCGACGACAGTGTAGTTGTGATCTCCTCCCCTGAACCCTCACCAGCGATACCGGTAACACGTCCAAAGCGGAGGTATGAGATACCCACGTCAGGTATAAAGCGACCGAAATACGCGTCTGTTGCAGCGGTAATAGATCCCCAACCTCAACCTCTTACGCAACAACACCCCCAGCAGCACCTAATATATCCCCTTATTCATCCGCCGCCCCCCTTCTGTTAAGTCTACAATAATAGAGCCCCAACCATCAACCTCCTACGCAACAGGGCCCCACATCAGCAAGCACCTTCCGCTAATATATCCACTAATTCCGCCCCCCGTTCTGTTGAGGATGGTATAACGCTGGAATTGGTGCGATCCGCAGCCCCCACCCCAGCCTTGACTAGAAATCGGTATAGAGTCAGGGTCGACCCTAGAGTCATGTATAGCAGTGGAATTGAGCGCGGACTACGCCGGGTTGTAGAGCGTATTATAGAGTTTGCTCTTCAGAATCGTGACGAGCGTGAAGTCAGACGAGTCTGTCCTTTGGATTCGGGTCAGATGACGGTGATGTAGACGATTATTGGGTGATAGTGCCATTTAGACGTTTGGCGGCTGAAGATGTAGAATATATATTAGGGCGTATAATGCAAGCCGCCCAAAGTAGTATAGCCTTCAATATGGACAACTTCACGGTAAATATTGACCATGTATACCGTGTTGCGGGTCATAGTGCCATACCGTATACTCTTAACTTTCAATTCTCAAGCTATTATAGACGGCATATAAACGTCGATCGGGTTGCGGCTTTATAGCAGTACTCTTAGCACGTATGTTTACTGTACAAAATACACGAACTCAAAAAAATTTGGTTGCCTACAGTCGTGGAGCGTGCACGTAAACTAGCTGCAGACTGTGAACTTGAATTTGACTGTAATATGGTCCTGAAGCTGAGAAGGGTAGAACAGGAAATGAATGTCCGCATAGTTGTGTTTGGGTTGGATGATCGTCGTAGCTGTGTATGTTTTAAAGCTGTGTGAGAGATCGTACAAGGCCCCTACTTATTTTAGGATTGTCAGGGACACGTATCTCCCCTCCGTAATATAAGGTGGCTTTACGCGAGTTATGACAAAAGTCGAAAATATGGGACATCATGATTTGTGTAAGGGGTGCCTCGATTTTGCGGATGATATAGTGAGACATTGTAAAGAATGTCACATGGTATGTGAGCAGTGTAAGAGCACCAAATGTAAAGCCGTGTAGTTGAAGCTGAGAAGAGAGACTGTGATGTGTGTAGACGCACTTTTTTCAATAATAGCTGTTTTGATTTCCATAAATCAATTGGCACGTGCAGGAAAATGAGAATCTGTGAATGTGGTATGTTTCACACAATGGATAATGGGGAAAATTTAAGCACAAGTGTGACGTAATTCATTGTCCTACATGCCAGGAGGAATATAAGGCGGATGGAGTAAAGCATGTATGTTATATGAAAGATGCTAAGCCTAAAAATAACCCTTGTATAACTGTATACTACGATATAGAAACATATACGAACGCTGAAACCAAAGAGGTAATTCCACATTTACTTGTGAGCCAGACTATCTGTGATGAGTGTATGGATATCGAATGTGACGAGTGCCCAAATGTGGTAAACGGACAAACGTTTTTAAAACGAATGTCAGCGATAGTCCTGTGAAACTATTGTGTCCTATATTGTCAAGTTAGCCGACAAGTTCAAAAAATGACTGTGTATATTCTCGCCCATAACGGGGCAAAGTTTGACACGCAGTTCCTTTATAAGGAGTTGCTTGAACACGAATCCTCTGAGATATTTACAGGTGATCCATTGAAAAGAGGCAACAAATTAATACAGATGCAGATAAGAGGCAATGTACAATTTAAAGATACTTTATTATTCACACCTTGTAAATTAGCAAAGCTACCCAAGGTGATGGGAGTAGCAGCTGAAGTTTCCAAAGGATACTTCCCATACACTTTCCTCACCAGCGAGACTTTAAACTACGTAGGCCCACCACCCCCCGAACATTATTTTGACTGTATGGATGAACGTGAAGACTTTGATCGATACTACGACAGTTTTAATGAAAGTAACCCTTATAATATAGCTGATGAATGTGAGCGTTATTGCGTGAATGATGTGCGCGTGCTTAGAGTATGTTTCCAGGCCTTTAGAAGGATGTACATAGCCTGTTTCAAATGCGATCCACTGCAAGTCGCAACCACCATCGCATCATTATGTTTTACGGTGTTCAAGAATAACTTCATGCCGAAAGACACCTTAGCCATTATTCACCGAAACAATCCCCGCAGTTACGGGCACAAGGCTATTTACTGGCTCATACACCTACAGCAACAGACAGGTGTATACATAAAGCACGCCCGCAACACGGGTGAAGTACCCATTAAGATTAATGGACGTGTTTTTTGGGTTGATGGGTTAAGTGAAAACCGTGTCACTGGTGTGAAGACTGTGTACTCCTTTAACGGTTGCTGGTGGCATGGATGCCCCCGTCCTGAGTGCGGAGTCACCGGAGATAACCACGGTAGGTCTCCTGCCGACTGTCTTGCATCGACCCGCACCCGCGATCAACTTATAGGATCACAGTTCACTCACAAAGTCTTGTGGGAGCATGAATATGATGCACGGATGGAGACAGACGAGGTGTACCGTGAGGAAATAAAAGCGATCAAGCGATCAAGCGTTCAATGGTGCTGGATCCTCTCAAATGTGGTGATAGCTTGTTTGGAGGACGAACAAATCCTTTCAGACTATACTTCCCACCTACGGAGGGCGTGAAGCTCCATTACTACGATTTCTGTTCTTTATACCCATACGTGATGAAGAGCCATCCGTACCCCGTGGCCGTTCCTGAGAAACTGGTGGGACCTAGCCTACCATCCATCAATGAATTTTCAAAAAATTTGAATGAACGTTACTTTGGGATCTCTTTCGTAGACGTACTCCCCCCACGCAATTTATGGATGCCGATCTTACCTGTCGTTATCGACGACAAGCTCATGTTTCCCCTGTGCGTGAAGTGCGCGGAAGAGGATAACGGCGATTGTAACCATATACCCCACCAGCGTAAGATCAGAGGCGTATATACAAGTCCTGAGTTGGCCCTAGCCGTGCGCCATGGTTATAGAATACTGAAGATACATGAGGTGTGGAGGTTTCAGAAGCTACCCAACCTTTTCACACCATATATAAACACCTTTTTGAAGGATAAGGTTGAGGCATCAGGGTATCCGCGAGGAGTTGATACCGAAGATGAAAAGTCTGCCTATATTCAACGTTACCGCGACCGCGAAGGTATACAACTTGATCGTGTCCAAATTGTAAAGAATCCTGGCAAGCGCTTTAGTGCAAAGTTGTGTCTAAACAGTCTATGGGGAAATTTGCGCAGAATACCGGCAGAGGGAGCATTCATTTGGCACAAAGTTATAGCGATGTCTGGGATTATGCCAATGCCCCCGATAAAGAGGTCATGGAGATCGTAAATGTAGGTAATACTTACGTAATAAAGTACAACAACACTGAATTTGCCACAGATACCTCAAGGGTTACAAACATACCTGTGGCCAGCTTCACAACAGCCTACGCCCGTATAAAACTTTGGGGTCTATTGCATTCTCTTGGGCGGAGAGTATTGTATGCCGATACAGATAGCGTGATATTCACAGAGAGGAGGGTGAATACATGCCCACTATTGGGGAGTTCCTCGGCGAGCTCACTGATGAGATCAAGGATGAGTATGGGGACAACGCATACGCCGACTCTTTTGCCTCAACAGGACCTAAGACTTATGCGGTACGGGTCAGGGTGGGGGAGGAAATGAAATATATCGTGAAGGCAAAGGGTATTACGCTCAACCATGCGAATCGGGAGGTTGTTAACTTTGAGTCGTTGAAGGATCTAGTATGTTTGGATGAACAACCTCCCCAACTAATTGTAGGCACCCACAATTTTCGGGCGCAGAAGCTGGGGGGCGTGAAGGAACTTAGGGGTACGATGGTGTGCCGTAACACCTATAGGAAACGTTACCAGATACCTGGTACCTATGATACCGTACCCTTTGGATACCAATGATGCTTCTAACTCACACGTCTTGTATATAATCGTATCTATTTGTAAATATATATATATATATATATATATAATATATATATATATATATATATATATAACTTGAATATCTCGTTTATTAAATCGTATTTGTAAATATATATAACTTGAATATCTCGTTTGTTAAATAAATCATGTTTCAAATAGCGTTTCACTTTCTCCTTTGTGTGTGTGTGTGTGTGTGTGTGTGTGTGTGTGTGTGTGCGTGAAAGTTCTAAGCTCCGCCCACTGTAAGACCGTGAGTCATGCTACTATCTGGGAATCCCTGCGTGGTCAGTCGACCGCAGTAAGCCCGAGAGATCAGATGTGTATTCAGATCAGACGTGTATTCAAATGGCTACCTTTAATATTGCTTGTACAACGTTTACGAAATGGTATTCAGTAAAGTGCCAGGATGTGGTGGATACCGAAAAACTTCCTATTCATCCCTCCTATGCCTCTTTTAAAAACACATTGGATTGTGCGAAGTTCCAAGATGTACAAATACTCTACGGATGTTCTGGTGAGACCGTTGAAGGCTTTCGTTGCACAGACGATGTGCTGAAGTATACTGCAGAGCTAAACTTTATAAAGTCTCACATACACCGTGAAGTAAAAGAAACAACGCGTGCAGAAGAGAAGCAGCAGGTATGGATAATGAGTCTTGCTGATGGGTGGTGTGACAAGCGGTATTACGTCATGCTACACCATGTCGATTACTCATACCCTACGACTGGAAATGTGAATCTCGTGATCATGGACAATCTTAAGTATTTTTATCACTATATTAACGTATATCATGATGAGGTTCGTAGTGAGGTTGTGGCTAGTGCCCTGCGTGAATTTTTAACAGAGTTTAGAGACGAGTATCGTTTGATGGGCAGAAAGGAAAAATATGAACATATGTTCCTCTCAAATAGTGCGCCGGAGTGTGGAGATATTTAGTAAAACGTTCCTAGTTCTTATCCAAAATGTCTGGTGCGTAGGCTGGTAGTGATATTCTTGTACCGGTACAACAATTCGACTCGCGGAACAAGCCCATTCACGTATCATCGAGTCAGCCGCCCGTCGAACCATTCCTGCCTACCTGCGTGCCTCACACGGCTCATAGTTATCTCAGAGCTTGAGCCGAGTGGACGTGCGCTCCTCGAATACGATGGAACTTCCTTTGAGCAGCATTCTCAACGCCTCGTACGATGTGTCCGTGACGAAATCGTTGCGCGTGTTCAGGCGTAATTCCGGTACCATTAGCTATGTACTGGAAACGGAATGTAGACCGACAAACAAACAGGTTTATTTAAGTATCGAGGAGATGAATAGAATCTTTGTGATAGTTGAGAAGTGGAGTGAAGATCGTTATAAAATACCTGCTAACGTAGGTACAAGAAGAGAGCAGATTAGTGACGCACCCTCATACGCCGTTGTATGTACGTTGTGTATAAATAACGATCGGCCGTGCATTGATATACGGTTGATGTGGAAGAATGCTTCTGATAATAATGCTCTTATTCCTACGCGAAACCGTTTCATCCTCGACAGAATGTTTGAAATCGTCGGATTCCGTAAACTGAAACCTATATTAGACGCGCGTGTTACGGATATGTTTTATTTTGATACAGTACTTGAATACGCATACACCGCTCTGCTCGATGGGTTTACCGAGTGTAGGGCTGGTGAGAATGGTCTAGTGCTGGATGTTTATTTAAAAAGTTTAGACTCTTTGAAATACCATGAACTTTGGTACAAAGCAATTGATCGGTACAAGGCTGAGCTCACCTACACCGTTCACCCTGAAGAACTATTTCTTTATATAACGCGCAGTTGTCGTAACGATTTAGAAGATTATTTCAATTGCCGCTATGTTGAGTGAGTTCACGATTGAAAAGCTCGAGTCGGTAGAAATAAACCCTCGATTGGAAAAGCGTTCTTATAAACTTGTGTTTAATAATGTAGCTAACGATGAACTCTTTGTGCGTGCTTTTGATTGTATTCTAGACGTATTTAAAGATGACTTACCAACCGGTTGTAAAGTGGGAACAAAAATAGTACTGAACGATATGAAAGCCCTTCATATCGAATACAGGTTTCCCTATACTTTAAGCGGTGAAATATTATTAAGCCGCATATACTGCGTAATGCAGAGCAATAATGATGTAATTGTAAACTCGATTAAGACCGAGTTTAGTATTTTGAAAAAAAAGTGAATTGTATTTATATTTTGCTTGACATTTCTCCTGTACTGATTATACGCATATTTCTATTGAAATGTATATTTATTTGAAAAGTATATTTATTTTATAAATATATCTCCATAATTGTGTGTGTGTATATTTCTCCTGTACTGTTATGTACATATTTCTATTGAAGTGTATATTTATTTGAAATGTATATTTTATTTTATATATCACCATAATTGTGTGTATATATTTCCTGTACTGTTATATGCATATTCCTCAATTGAAATGTATATTTATTTTCTATATATTTATAATAAACAGAATGATGCAATGTTGTTTTACTTAATTGTTATGCCTTCTACTACCGGTATTCGAAATATAATAATTCATACAATGGTATTTGATGGAACGAAATCTTTTAATTGGAGACAACTCGCCATAATAATGGGTAAAAGTGGTATCTGGCAAATCAAGCCGTTTACAGCCAACTGACTGATTATGCGTATATAATAATAATGTATACAATAATACTGCTAAAAAGTGGTATCTGGCAATATTTAAGCCTTCTAAGCCAACTGGCTGATTAGGAGTCTATAATAGTGTATACAATGGTATCTGGCAACTCTGTCTTCGATTAAATGAATACATGGCGCTATCTGGCAACTCATTTACAGCCAACTGGCTGATTAGACGTATATAATAATAATGTATACAATAATACTGCTAAAAAGAGGTATCTGACAACCATTTACAGCCAACTGGCTGATTAGGAGTCTATAATAATGTATACAATGGTATCGCGGTATCTGGCAACTCAAGCCATTTACGCCAACTGGCTGATTAGGAGCCTATAAAACAACGCCAACTCGGCTGAAGTCTTAATGTGCACTTGGCTCCTGCCAGGTGAACACCTCTCCTCCTTTCTCTCCTCCTCTCTCTCTTGGGGGATAACGCCGCCTCCAAGTTTTCCCCCCACCCCCCTTTGCAACAACCCCCTCCCCCTTTGCAACATTACATAATAACCTGCAACATTCTTGCACTCTCCCCTTTTGCGGCTATACTACTAGGGTTGTCCTACGAGCAGAATTACCTGGATGCGTTCTTCCTTACTCAAAGACATCATGGGCACTTGCATAAACGGAAAAACATGAATTACTTATTTTACCCTATGGTTCCAGACTTATGGGACACCCTGTATATATATAATACAAACCCATAAGGAAAAAGAAAACATATTCCAAGGCCTTTCGTGTATTCAGAAGTACACCTCGTCAGGGCATGTACTTCTGAATACAAGAAAGGCCTTGGAATCATTTTTCTTTTTCCTTGTGGGTTTGTATCATTTATTCATTTCACGTGTTTATTTGTGAAATTCATCCCATATATATATATATATATATATATATATATATATATATATATATATATATATATATATATACACACACACTTTAACTTCCCATTTATAAAATACAAAAACGGTGGATAGGAATAAATATATATATATATATATATATATAATATATATTAGTGATGGATCGAATAACCGCAACTACAACCGCACAAAAATTCACAACCGCAACCGCCGTTCCATAAGTGCGGTTGTGGTTGTAAAAGCTTAGTTAATTTTAATTTTAGGTTAATTAGAAATATTTCTTTTTTTAAAAAAAATGATGGGTCTCCTTATGCGTGCTTAAACGTGACGTCATACGGCTGCCGTAGTAAAATTGGTTTAAACTGCGCTCTAAGTTATTACTCTGTGAGCTCCATGAAGTAACATTTATTTTTATTTAATTTTCTTCAAACTAAAATCGCCTTTAGTACAATAGTCAATAAAGCTTATTCCTGCTCGACGGACCTCTCGGGTTCGTGTAACTTGGTCAATGGCCTTGGTTGGCCAAAGGGGTGGTTTCTCGAACATGACTCCCCCCAAAAGGGGGTAAAGAAGTGGTCTGTGTTAAAACGGACCTGCGCAGTCTCAACTCGCTGCTAGTTGACAACATCAGTCCTCGTTCTGCTTTGATTGTTATCGGTGTAATGTTATGAGCTCTTCATATCTACAACGGTTTTTCATATTGTGTTCAACAAAACTTGTGTTCACCATAAGGTATTTACTAAATAAATACTATTTAGTATATATTATGTACCAAGTGTGGCTAAATCACACTATTAGTGGCTAAATCCAGTTAATAATTACGCATTTTTCCTAGTATATGATAACCGCAACCGCAACCGCGGTTGGAAAAAATTCGACAACCGCAAACACAACCGCAACCGCGGTTGTGAAAAACCGACCACTCGATCCATCACTAATATATATATATATATATATATATTATATATATATATATATATATATACCAGGACAAGGGGGGCACAAGAGAAGACCAGGAGCAAGCAAAAATGTTGATGGCTCTCACAAATGAGTTTATGTTGACACAGGAGATAACAGAAAATACTAGGAAAAATAACTGCCTAGATCTGGTATTCACGAATAACACGAACTTGATTGCTGATATAAAAATAATCCTAATCATTATCTCAGACCACAACTTAATCGAGATATCAACAAATATGACACCATTAAAAGACAATGCACATATTGAGGAAAGAAGCAAATTTGGGGCCTTTAACTTAAACTCCAAGATTATAAATTGGGAAGCAATCAGATCGCACATGGCCCAAATAGAGCGGAGGACAGTTTTAGAGAATAAAACAACTGGAGAAATGCTAACAACCTTGGAAGAAAAAACGCTGAGAATTTTAGAAAAATATGCTCCGAAATCATAGCCAAAAGGAAAGAGGAGCTGGCTAGAGAGGCAAAAGAGAAGAATATTCTGCAAAAGAAAGAGAGTGGAGCGAAGTTAGCCAACTGAGGAGATAATGCCAGGAAAGTAATACAAGAAAAACTGGAGGGTATCGATAGGGAAATACAAGCCCTGATTAAGGACCATACAGAGAGGGAAGAGGAAAAGGCGGTAGAAACAATAAAGGAAAATCCAAAATACTTCTATCGCTATGCGAAAAGGAAAACAAAAACACGGCCCGCTATTGGGTCCTAAAGGAAGAGAAATAATGAACTAACCGACGATCCAAAAGAAATATCTGAAACATTGAGAGCCCAGTATGAATCAGTTTTTAGTACCCCAAAAAGTGACAAAGCGATACCTGACATAGCTACATTCTTTGAAGAGAAATTGCAAGGAGAGTGTATAACATACTTTGATTTTACTGCAGAAGATGTAGCGAGAGCTATAGGACAAATGAAACCACATTCAGCTGCAGGTCCGGACAATTGGAACGCATTATTGATTAAAAACTGTAAAAATTAAATAGCTACACCTTTATACTGGATATGGAGAAGATCCCTAGACACTGGGAAAATACCGAGCATCTTGAAAAGAGCAAACGTTGTCCCTATATATAAAGGAGGGAGACAGATCTCAAGCAAAGAACTATAGACCAGTGTCATTGACGTTCCACCTCACCAAAGTATTTGAAAGAATAATTAGAGAGAAAATTTATGATTTCTTGGAGACAGTGGAAAGATTCAACGAAAATCAGCACGGATTCCGATCAGGTAGATCATGCCTCTCACAACTAATAGAACACTACACACTACAATAATATCCTGGATGCACTGGAAGGCAATGACAACTACGATGTCATTTACACGGATTTTGCTAAAGCTTTCGACAAATGTGATCACGGTATAATAGCACATAAAATGAAATATATGGGAATAACAGGCAAAGTGAGAAAATGGATCTGCAACTTCTTCAGAGAACGTCTACAGGTCGTCAAAATTCAAGGTATATCGTCATCAGAATCGGAAGTACGCAGCTCAGTACCACAAGGTACAGTACTGGCCCCACTCTTGTTCATTATCATCATAACATACATAGACAGCGGAGTAAACAGCAACAGTATAGTAACATCCTTTGCAGACGATACAAAGATCAGCGATGTAAATGAAGTGGAGGCCTTGCAGAGGGATACGAACAAAATATACAAATGGTCAGAAGACAACAACATGACATTTAATACAGAGAAATTTCAGCTCTTGAGATATGGTAGAAAAGAGAAACTTCAACAGACTGCATATTATGCTCCAGACAGGAAATTCAGAGAAGCACGAAAGCGATCGATCTCGGGGTAATAATGACCGATGATGCCAAATTCGAAACACAAAATCAGATAGCGATAAATAAAGCAAAAAGAGTCGCGGGACAGAGACTAAGAACGTTCAAAAGAAGGGACAGGACAGTAATGATTCCCCTGCTAAAAACACTGATTATACCAAAACTTGAATACTGCTCAGTTTTGACGTCCCCATATAAAAAAGAAGAAACTAATAAACTAGAAGAAACTCACACATTTCACAGCAAAGATTGATGGCTGCAAAGAACTCAACTACTGGGAAAGACTACGTAAACTAAATCTGTATTCCCTGGAAAGAAGAAGAGAGAGGTACACCATAATCTACATATGGAAAATGATCGAAAAACTGGTACTAAACCTCAAACTAAACCCAATTACCATTCGAACAACACTGGAAAATAGGAAAGGCAGGATGTGTAGTGGTCGCAAATTGAAGGCCCGGCAAGGGATCTCTTCAACACTGAAGGAAAATAGCTTGGTTGTCAGGGGGCCAAGACTTTTTTAACCAGTTTCCAAAGGACCTCAGAAACGTGACAGGGGTCAAAGTTGAAGTCTTCAAGAAAAGACTCGATGCCTGGCTCAGGACAGTACCAAATGAGCCGGATGTACCTGGCTATGTACGGTGGAGAGCGCAAGAAAGCAATTCGCTCTTCCACCAAGCCAGACCTAGAGGCGGTGACCCCAGCTTGACCTTCGTGTGAAGAGAGACCAACACACGGAACATCAACGAGGTATTAATTGTAATATAATGTAAGTATGTCGTTAGATACAAAGAACTTTAGAAGGAGGGAAAATTAATGCCATTCACTTTATTTATTACGTAACAAAAGTGAAAATGGTAAATAATAGTAATAACAAATAATAATAGTAGTAATAAATAGTAAAGAAGAGATAAAAATTTACAAAAATAGTGTTTAATTATTTTACACAATTTAAAATAAAATGATTAATTGTATATTTAATAGAAAATAAATGATGATTAATGAGGTAATTAAAAATGTTTTTTAGCATATTTTAGGTACTTAATTACAAGATGGGAACTTAATTACTACGGTAATAATGGCAGTAGTGAACTTAGTCATCAGTAGGAGCTAATTAAGTATTTCTTTAGTGATTTGCGAAATATTTTTAGTGATGAAACCCGTACTTTAGATGTGCATTAGTAAAAATTCTCCGAATTCTGCATCCGATGACATCATTACTGCGAAATCTCTGACGCGTGGGTTTGGTATTATCCGTTTGTCTTACAGTGTTTCGTACCATTTATTTTGTATCTCTTTATTATTACCATATTTTAGGAATTAGAAAGTTTTCTTCCTTGAACTTATTCGTATTATGGCAATATAATATAATAATAAACTTCGTATTATGGCAATATAATATATATAATTAATATATTATATGCACAATAATTTCAATATGCGCAGGTGCACAGGGACTTTTCGCTTACCCTGTACAATGTCCGTCAAGATAATACACGATACCATTAATTATTAAACGATAAATTTAAGAAGTAAAAAAATATTAAAATTAAAAGGAAATAATAATAATACAGGTATTGAAGCGAATAATAGTAAATTTAATAATAAAAATGTAATCAAAGCTAATAGTAAAAAATAGAAATAAAAAGTAACCGTAATGAACCTGACAGGTGTTAAGTGAAGCTACAGACAAACGTTTTCATAACAAGAAGTCCATAACAAGAAGACATAAATCACGACTGATGAATAACTTGGACAATTCGATTGTCCGAGTTTTGAATTATTCGTATTAGACTGTACTGAACACGTCGTGTTACCTCGGGGGAGGCTCGAGACATTGCGGTTAGCGAACATTTGTGAAGCTGAGCATCTTGAAGGTAACTTATGCAGTAGTCTAAAAGATCCATTATAAAGCAAATTTAGGGTTGTGCAAAGAACCTTTTTTATAATTAACTCAGACTTACTGCTCATAAATATTAGTGCAGAAAAAGTGAGTGTCTTTATCTTCGCTTGTATAGAATCTGAAGTTCCTCATGATCTTGCTCGCTTTAGCACAGTAACTTTAGTATTGTTTTCTTATGTCTGAGTCGTTACTGAAGGAACTGGTGATAATTTGACCCAGATACTTAAATTCTAGTACTTACTCTACTGGTTCGTGTCTCATTTTGAAAATAATATCAGCTGTTTGCTTTGAGCTTTTTGGGTGGAACTACACAACCTGACATACATATTATATAATGTTTAACTACATATTTTATAATTAATTTGTCCTGTATGAGTAGTTGTTCTCGTGTCTATATATATATAATGTATTTTTTATACAGGAAGAATGGCCCAAGGGCGAATATATATATATATATATATATACACACAGATGGTATAAAAATAATAAAAGAAAAACAGAAATCCCTAATCTTGCATGTTAAGATGGTATCATGCCCCGATAATTCACTTAAGATGTTAGCCCGTGTAAGACCAAAAAAAAAAAAACCAAAAACTGGTTCGTGTATTGTGATTTAAACTAAAATTATTCTATTAATGAACATATTAATATGTTTATGCAATTTCACAATGTTAATCTTCCATATTTTTGAGAGAAATTATTTCCATTTACTGTTGTTAACAGTAAGTTTTTTGTTAAATATTAGAGTTAGTTTAACCTTTAATTCATCGTTTATTTCTTACTAACATTTTCTTTTAACTATTTTTTTGTTAATATTTATGTTAAGTTCGGCGATCATGTTTAATTGAATGAAAAACCCATACGAGGTCTTGCTAATGTTAATATATAAATTATTTAACAAAAAATGTAGCTGGTAATAATGTGCTAAGCAATAATCTCTGTGATTATTTGTAGTCAGAGATTTAGTAGAATTATTAATTTTTTGTAGTATAGATAAAATACATTAGTTTGTTATATCCGTGTGTGTGTGTGTGTGTGTGTGTGTGTGTGTGTTTATCCATGAAGAGGTTTTAAAATGCCATAAAAGTATGTAGGTAAACGCAGATAATCCTATTTAAATATGAACTCGATTACAGATAATACAGAAAGTTTTAGGACCCCTTCCAACCAACTATGCTTATCTGCACCCCTTTCAAAATGGAAGTGACACTATAAAAGTTTGACATCGCACTGACAAACAATATGCGCAGCGCGTATCGGGATTCTGAATCTACTGCGCAGACACCAAAAAAGGATGAGGGTTGAGCACTTATGAAGTATATTTTGAAAATTTTTCCCGTTTTTTGCGGTTGCAAATCTTTTTTTTCATTACCTTTTATGCTAGATAGTTTATTTTAACAGAATATGAGTGTGATATATGACTAGTGCTCCTACTATCATACTATTAGTTATACTATTATGTGATTATCACGGAATTCATCTGAGTTACAATCTCCTTCGCCTTATTGTTTTTATTTTTTTCTTTAATGAAGGTAATACTTATCAAATGCAGTGTTTCTTCATGCATAATATATATATATATATATATTACCTGCTAGAGGTAGCTAAACGTGTCATTGCATGAAAACAAAAATAAAACAAATTCATTATTTTTCTGGTAGAAAATGAGGGCGAGATCCATAAATTTAAGGTTTCTTAATATTAATATTAATGACAATAAATAATAATGATAATAAATAATAATAATAATAATATTAGTAATGGTATGATGATATAAAAATGTAACAGTGTGACATCTTGGCAGATCTGCATGGCAGGTAGCAGAGTTGGAAACGGGTCTGCGGGTCACTTGGGAGTGAATTAAAGACGGGTCGAGGTGCGTCACGGGTCATGAGGCTAACCCACCTGACTCGGGAGCGGGTCGAGGCGGGTCATTGCTGTGATTAGATGCGGCACAAATTTCCAATCGAATTTTTAAAATTTGTATGTTTTTCGTGTCGACAGTTTATAGTTACAGTTGCATGTCAGTTTGTCATAGCTTACCTGTATAGCTTACTGGTGTGAATCTGGGAGGGACAGAACCATCTGGAGTAGGTTGCGTCGTATTTTGGTTTTGCGACCTTGCGCTACCGGGTTCGTGAGTTGGCCCATCAAAAGTAATTACAGATTTTTTTAAAACTCAGAAAACTTTAGAAAACTTGTATTTGGACCTTAAAGGCAAATATTTATTATCATTATCCACAGTCTTGTTCATTTCGATTTAACCACAGATACACACCAACTTTAACAATTTATAATAGAGAAATTTTAAAAATAATGCTCAAATAGGCCAATGTCAGAATTACATATATATAATTTTAAAATTCCTTATTCAATATATAGAAACACTTGTCGGGAACTAATTATTTATTAATTAGTGTATCCAATTATTTACTTGGAATCTGAACATGTTGAGAGTAAATATTTTTACTTAACCAATAAATATTAAATAGCCATTATGGACTTAATTTATACCCACGTTGAGGCTGGGAGAGACAGAAACACAAATTCAGGTCGGAGACAGTGAAGAAGTAGAAACCGAGAAGAAATTTGTCACCTTGATGAACGTGTCCATAAAAAACCAACCCGGTAGCGCAAGCTCGGTAATGCCGACCCGTCTCCAGATATTTTGTGTCCTTCCAGTATGAGTTAGCTTGTATTTGTGTATCAAAATAAAGATTTTGTATTTTGAAACAAAGTTTACTTTTTGATATATTTTGAAAAACTTTTGTTTAAGGCAGTGGTGGCGAACCTATGGCGCGCGTGCCCATTTGTGCACGCGATCAAACTTGCCTGGGACGCCAAAGCTAAATGCAATAACGTTGCAATAATGAGTATAAAATAATAGACTTAATGTTTATAATTTGGTGTAATATATATAAACTTTGGTGAGCATGCGAATTTTTTTTATGGTTTACATGGTTTTTTTGGCACGCGACTGTGAAAAGGTTCGCTACCCCTGATTTAAGGTATTCTTTAGGGGCCGTTCAAAAATTACGTAACGCTAGTTTTGATAAAACTTGACACCACACACCACCCCCTTATAACGTTCCGTAAGCAACGCTAGACCAGACACCCCCTATTATGGGTTACATAACATCTTAGTGGATGTTTGGTCTAGCGTTACGGAGCGTTACAAAGGGGTGGGGGTATCAAGTTTTAGCAAAAATAGCGTTACGTAATTTTTGAACGGCCCCTTAGGTTAGCAGGTGTACCGGGTCAGTGGGTCGCGGGTCAAGTGGGTCACGGGTCAGGTGCTGGACGGGTCACACTGGTCACGGGTCAAAGTTGGTGACCCGTTTCCAACTCTGGCTGGCAGGTAGATGGTGATATAAAAGCGCTTGGAGAAGTACCTTTTCTTAAAGTAAATTTTTTTTAAATCATTAGTTATACTTATATAATTCATTACATAGACACAATTCATCAGAGTACTTTCGTATAACTATACCAAAAATTCCTTCATATATATATATATATATATATATATGCGCCTCAGTGGTGTAGTGGTTAGCGACGCTGACTACGAATCCATCGGCCCCAGGATCAAGACCCGGTGACGGCAGGCAACGCGCAGCAAAACCCAGCTGTTCATCCTTCCACACAATAAAGAAATTGGTTGGTAGATAAATGGGTACCCTGGGTAGCCTAGTGGTTAAGACGCTGGGCTGCTGGTGGGGCGTGGTTCGGATTCCACGTTAAACTGTAGGTCTAAAGTGGAGTGAAAAACCTGACCTTCGTCAGAATGAACAATTCGGGCGGAAGCCAAACCAAGTTTATATATATATATATATATATATATATTATAATATATTATATATATTATTCATGAAGATACTTTGTATCGAAACGAAATAAAGAAACTAGAGGTCAGGAATGTTCGGGGTTTATACCCTATACCAGTGATGGCGAACCTTTTCAACCCTGGGTGTCAAAAATTAAAAATTTTCGTGATCATATTCAAGTGGCGTGTCACATACATAAACGATCACTGTTATCAAAGGAACATCGCAATTATAATAATAAAACTATCTATTCTAGCTCATTTGAACAATACAGGAAAAATAAAAATAAATGACAATAAAATGTTTTAAAATAAAAACTACAATTTTTACCTGTTATTTAGTGACTTCTTTGTTGCTGTACTCTTGAAGAAAGCTCTTTTATAGCAGGTATGTAATTCGTACATTTTAATGCTACACAAGCAGCACTGACATCATCAACCAATCTGTTTCTCTTGTCCGTTTTGATGTTATTCAAAGTTGAGAACAAAGTTTCGCAGGAGTAAGTTGATGAAAAAATTGTCAGTATAGCTTTGGCAAGTCTTTTAAGAGTGTCAAAAGTTTCCGGGATCCAGTTCCACACTTTCAGAATTTCATTGTCAGAATTATTATTCACAGATCCCTGCAAGCGGTCTCGCTCGAGTGTTTCTAACTCAGATCTAAGATCAATAAACGTTTGCTTCCAAATACAGCTGGATTGGAACTCTGCTAACTGCATTTCAAAGTCATTTAAATCTAGCCAGTCAAACAAATCTAACTTCGGATTTGTAAAAACAGCTTTATCAGGATATTTTATAAAATTTATTGTTCCTTCTAACTCTCTGAACTGCACAAATCTTGTTGAAAACTGCTCAATTATACAGTAGAGTTTAAAATTTCAACAAATTGTTCTCGAGCTTGTTCCAAGTCGTCTCTGTCTTGGCACTTCATTTTATCAAAATGTTTCTTCAACCTATGAAAGTACTTGTAACTTCTACTTTCCAAGTCACGTTTAAAAATGTTGAGCTTGCTTTCAAAACCTTTGATCAAGCCAAACATTACATCAGTAGTTTTTTCAAAACCTTGTAATTTAATATTGAGTTCATTCAGATGTAATGACAGATCAGTGAAAAATATAAGTCTACTGAGCCAAGCCACATCAGTTAATTGAGGAAACTGTTCTATATTTTTCATATTTAAAAATAGCCTGATTTCATTTAAGCATTCCACAAAACGTTCAAGTACCTTACCGCGACTTAACCATCGCACATGATTATACATAAGTAACAATCCATTATAAACTGAATCAACTTCATTTAACAGTGACATAAATTCTCGTTTGTGCAAAGCCCGTGAAGCTATCAAATTGACTATTTTTGTCACAACTGCCATTACATCATTAACTTCTTTTAAACCTACCTTTGTACACAATACCTCTTGATGTATAATACAGTGAAAGCATACAAGCAGATGACCAACAGTTTCTGTAAAATGTTTCACAAATCCAACATTTCGTCCAACCATATTTGGGGCACCATCTGTCGTAACTGACACTATTTTTGACATATCTATCTGCTTATCACGAAGCATTCTAACAACAACCTCACATATATCTGCTCCTGTTGTATTCAGAGGCAAATTTTCTAACTTAAGTAATTCCTCACATATTGCATTGCCACTGGGATATCTAGCAATAATAGCTAATCGAGCCGATGACGTAGCATCGGTGGTCTCATCGAGACAAATAGAAAAGAAATCACATGCACTTAAGTCTTTTTTCACTTGATTTTCTATATCAGAGTTCATCTTCATCACTCTGTCTTTAACAGTATTTCTACTAATTGGTAATTCATTAATACGTTGAATAATAGCTGCTTTATTTTGAAAGTCATCAAATAAAAATGGTGCACATTTCATAAAAGCTTCCTTAACGAAATCTCCATCACTAAGTGAGTTTCCATGTTCGACAATAGTATGTGAAATACTGAAGCTTGCAGACACTAAATTTGAAGGCCCACTTACAAATTTAAGTAAATTGTCTGATTGAGACTGTTTATCTTTTAACATTCGCAATATATATTCTTTACGTTCTTGCTCACTTTTTTCTAGAAGCCACTGGTGGTTAGTGTCGAAATGCCTTTTCACATTCCAAGTTCTGCTCACAACTGTTTCACTACACAAGATGCATAGAGCTTTGTCGTTCGTATCAATAATGCCATATTTTTCAGTCCACCAATCTTGGAAACTCCTTCCGCTTCCTTTCTTTGACAATTTTATTTGTTTGTTTACTGATTCCGCCATTATGATAAGGCTGAAATATTAAAAAACAATAGCAATTCAAAATCGTTAGCACAAATATTTGTGACAAATGGATGTTAGAACAAGTAAAACGATAAATTAACGTTAGGCCCAATTAGTTTCAACGGTATCACAGTTAATAATGTTAATGGAGATAAATTTTCATTTTCCAACACAATAATATCAATAACACTTAATACTAATAATTAACACCAGCAAACACTTAATATTAATTAATAATGAAACATAACACTACACAAGTGATTAATAATGACTTAATTAGACTCATTAAATTAAAATGCCCGTGTAAAACGACGCCATGGCTCGACTAAAGACAGAGAAAGGAGAAATCAGGGTTGCCAATTCTGAATTATGAATATATAATTCAGAGTTGCCAGCCAAAATTAATGCTTAATTTTATACTATTTATAATGGTAATTTATTTCAATTCAAATCCAACCACAGTAATATGTAATTAAATAATCATCAAATATAGAGAAGTGAATGTTTATTTACAAAAAATATATATAATCATTTCCTATTTAATTAGATGAAATTAAAAACGTCTCTTGATTTGATCGATTTTCATTCTTTATAGTTTTTGTTTAACTTTTGGACGATAGAAATGTCAGTTCAGGCGTGTCAACAAAAAAACAGCAACGTGTCACCTTTGACACGCGTGTCATAGGTTCGCCATCACTGCCCTATACCCTAAAAACTTTAGAATTTTGCCCAGGAATAAGCATTATGCGTAATCATTTTGTATTTCAATACAATAACTGGATTTGCTGCCCCTATTAGTTCCCGTTCCACGCTGGACTTGTTACCATTCTTAAGAGGTCCAAAATTTAACTTAACCAAATCTAACATAGCTTATAGTAATTTAACCTAACCTGACCTAAGCAAATATGAAAACGCCACACTAGAAAATATCTTTGCCTTGTGGTTTTTTAATTTTCATTATAAGTAAGAGAGTTGCTCTGTTAATCAATGTTAAACTAGTCTGACCTAACTTAACCTATCTTTCACATAAGCTATAAAATTTAACCTATGTATATACCCCGTGCCAAAGAGGGACATCTATGAATGAAAATGGGTATACGCGGATTAGAATGACCCCAAATGGATTAAGAATTTGTTAATTAACATTAATCCAAATTACGGATTTGGATGTATTTATTCAATTATTTGAAGAAAATCTTAACAGTTAACAGCAAGACGATGCCTCAGAATTGCGTCACGGCCGCTGCAGTGTTCGGGGCTCCCATTCTGTCATTGTAAAATCACACGGGACTCTAGTCGTCACGACCCGAATCAGTCGTCAGTCGCAAGACGATCCTGTCTGCGGCCGGCCTAAAATGTCCGCTACAGCCTCTAGTAAGGAAAGGAAGAGAATATCATTGAATAATCAACAGATAATAGAGATTATTCGACGAGTTTGAAGGCGGTGGGAGGCGGATTAAATCCAAGAAAATCGAAATTTGTAGAAAACCGAATGACTTCAGGTCCCAATCAATTCGATTTATCGGAAATTTACTGTATTTATAAGACCAATTTTGCTTTAAAATACATCTTTGTATCTCATACGTATTTTTACCCGATATTACTAAAAATTGTTACGAGTGATTGGTTAGGAATACTTAAGCACCAATCAATTTTATTTTTCCTTAAAGTGTAATATTTTCCAATAATATCACTGCAATAAGTATACCGTAATTTAGTGTCAGGTGAAGTGTCACATAAATATTAGCAGAATTTTTTTCCGTTTTAATTTTTACATTGTGTGCGCGTGTGCGTGTGCGTAGGTCCCCTTCCGTCAAGTGACCTTTGCTGTTACGAAAGATGTTAAATGACTTTAAAACATTATTTTTATGCCATAAATGATGTGAATCATATTTATTTTTTATGCCATAAATGATGTGAATCATAGTGACTTTGATTGAAAATCTTCAGTGATTCTAACGTAAAATTCAGACAAGGAAACGTCAGAGGGAAACGTTAGCAAGACGTTATAATCAAGACGTTACTTAGAAAATTCAGACATTAAAATTTATATATATATATATATATATATATATATATATATATATATATTAAAAAAATAACCAGCTATTTCTCCGAATCTGTGATATATATATATATATATATATATATATATATATATATATATATATATAAGTGGAGTCATCGTACAATTAGAGAAACATTAGGAACAAATTTAAGATTATGTCTTTCGGAAGAAACATTGTCTACTATCAAGTTTCTCTTGTAGTGAAATTCATCAAAATCGCCGTCTAATTGGGTTGTTTATCCCCCGACATATTGACATATGCGCTGTCTACTTGCTTAGTTGTTTTATCCTATAAAAAACAACAAAACAAAGCAAGTAAGGGAGAGAGCGTAAACAACTCATTCCATCTTTTTCTTATATATATATATATATATATATATATATATATATATATATATATAAAACTATATATATATATAAAACTATAATTCTGCATACATTTCGGTCAACATAATCACAAATGATTTCTATACCTCACAAACAATATTAAAGCCTTTGGGTATTTCCTTAAATGTAGTAAACCATCTTAATATACCCACTAATACCCTATCTCTTCAATACCCAATACCCACATACCCTCCCTGAATGATAGAGAAAATCAAACACATAAAGACAAACCTTCATTGTAAACATAAATCTATTGTTTAATTCTTTGGAAGTTAAGAAATGCTGATCTCTCTCTCTCTCTCTCTCTCTCTCTCTCTCTCTCTCTCTCTCTCTCTCTCTCTCTCTCTCTGTTTATCATGTTCCTTTTAATTTCATATTATTATTAAAAATGTAATTTTTAATATTACTAATTTTAATAACTTTGTTTTATTATGTAAAAATTACCTTTCATTTCCATATTTAAAATTCAAATATTTTCTAGTTTTGTGACTTAGCCCTCTACGTCATTTCAAACGGGGACCAATCGCATTAAGAGATCTCTAATGTAGAGGTTTGAAGCCCAATAAAAATAGTCTGTATCAGTTTTGAAGCTCAAACCTTTTGGGTATTAAACCTCGCTTTATGGGAGAGATACGTACTTAAATAGATAAGCAGAGAGGTAGATAAATAGATAGGTAGACAGATAGATAAATAAATAAGTAGAGAGACAGATAGACAAATAGATATTTAAGTAAATTGATAGGTAAATATATAGGCAGATATAAAGATTGGTAGGTAAATATATAGGCAAATATATATAAAGATTGGTAGGTAAATATATAGGCAAATATATATAAAGATTGGTAGGTAAGTAGACAAATAGGTAGATAGATAGATAGGTAGGTGTATAAATGAATTCCTTTTTATTCAGCGTTCATCTATTTGATAGTCTCATCAATTATTCTCGTTAACAAAAAAGCAAATCATTCCTAAAACAAATTTCACCTCGTCCTCGTAAGAAACCAAGAACCCTAGATTAAAGAAGAGGGTCTCTTATCTGCCATTGTTACTGAGGAAGAAGTCAATAAGAGAAAAGAAAACCTATTCTATTTTTCTCAACTAAAACCAAATAAATCTTTAATATTGTTTGCAACCTTTCAGTTTGTTGTTGTTGTTGTTGGGGGGGGGGGTTTAAGGGGGGAGGGGTAAGGCATGGTCTTTTTAATTTTTTTTATTATCATCGTTACCCTTTATTTTCTTTTATATTCTTTTCCCCTTTTATTTCAGTTTTAAAAGCTGTGTATGGAAAGTCTAAAAAAAGAAAAAAGAAAAAAGAAAAAAAAACAACCCTCATTCGCATATTGTTTTTATGGTTTTCCAGCATGGTACCTTTAATCTTTGGTATAAGATAAATGTGTTTTATTATATTCATTTCGGAGTGAGGAGTCCCTTAAGGTGATATCCTGGGTTCGCATATTTTTGATCCAGGGTCACGAAATTCTTGTATTTGATAACCGACGAAAAACACGTACCTTTATCGGGATATCAAAAGAAGTGATAAAAACTGCATGGCTCGATATTAATGTGGGTAAATATTAAAGCTAGTGTCAGGACCTATAATTACCTGTTTGAAATGTTTACCTTAGTCGTGTTTACTTTTAATATACTGAAAGGAGCAAACTGGACAGAGGATTTGTTACAAGGGGAATGTTAATTGAAATTTTCTTCAATAACCGAATATGAACATGTTCTTTTGTGTAATTCCATCACGTTCTGTTAAATGGTCTTATTGTTTGATTTAATGCTTTTAATGGGGGGTTTTTTCATTCTTCCTTTTCATTTTCATTTTAAATTTGAAAGAAATGACCATTTTATAGGTATACATTACCTGATATTATATTTATTTACAGGTAATAGTTAAACATAATAATTCTGAATATATATATATATATATATTTAGATAGATAGATAGATAGAGAGTCATATATGTACATATATATATATATATGTGTGTGTGTGTGTGTGTAGTCATAAATGCCTAAGGTGGTCGAACATTTGTGCAAGTTTTCGTTCGTGACCATTTTTTTACCCAGAAGGTTCGAACAGGTTATATATTTTATATTTTAAAAATTTTAATCACTTCAACTTGTGTTAAAGTAGATAGAGGGGTAGGGGGAGGTCTATAAGAAAGTTAAAAAAAGCGTTTTTTTTACCGTATACAATAATTATTTTTTCGAATTTCACCCACGTCAGGATTTTAATTTATAAAACTCGAAGTCAAATAAGTCGTCCCTTATGATTCCTGAGACTTTACACACCCTTTGATTTGTTTTAGGTTGGGTTAGGTCAGGTCAGGTTAGGTTAGCTTCAGTTAACCTAACCTAACATCACAAAAGTAGGTCGTACAAGAAAACCTGACTTGTTTACAAAGTTTATTCTGGTAAAAAAGTTGGCTTACTATCAGCGCTACCTGGGGATTTAGGCATATACAGGGTGTAACAAAAGTTCGTTCTCATAGGGAAATAAGATATAACAGAATTGATCGTGATGACGTTGTATGTATTGCGTGAACTTGCATGGAATGCAATTTGAGCATGTACCGGATTAATTGGTAAGTTGACTGTATTGTTTGTAATGTTTAGTTAAAAATTTTTTTCCTTCAATTCTCTTATATCTTATTTCCTTACGACAGGGGTTCCCAAATTGGTGTTCCGCGGAACACTTGTATACCGTGAGAAGTGTTCCACGGAACACAATTTGGGAACCCTTGCCTTATGAGAACGGACTTTCCTTACACCCTATATATATATATATATATATATATATGGTGTAGTGGCCCCGGCATCGAGACCCGGTGACGGCACAGTTTAACGTGGAATCCGAACTACGCCCCACCAGCAGCCCAACGTTTTAACCACTAGGCTACCCAGGGTACCCATTTATCTACCAACCACTTTCTTCATTGTGTGGAAGGATGAACAGCTGGGTTTTGCTGCGCGCCGCCTGCCGTCACCGGGTCTCGATCCCGGGGCCGATGGATTCGTAGTCAGCGACGCTAACCACTACGCCACCGAGGCGCATATATATATATATATATATATATATATAATATACAGGGTGTTTCATAACATGTGGGACGCACTTTCACCAGCTATCTGCAAAGCAGATAAGATCTAGCTTTGGGACAGGATCTAGGGGTTACAGCTACACTTAGCCTACTATATCCAGAATCTCAATATAAGCAAAAGACTCGTTTTGGTTTTTGGCTAAAAATACAATAGTTACCCCCTTTTCTTTGATGTATTCAATCCGACGCGAATGCAGCGAGTCTTTTGCTTATATTGAGGTTCTGGATATAGTAGGCTAGGTGTAGCTGTAACCCCTAGATCCTGTCCCAAAGCTGGGGAGCTATATTTTTGGGGCCTCTTTGCGAGTGACCCGTTGCCCATGTCGGGCTAACATCATGAAAAAGAAAAAGCTGTAGTGTTTGTCATTTACCATTACTTATTCGGACTATAGTGGATTTAATTTTCCCAGAAGAGTTCCTTGTTCCATGCACGATCTGTGTGTATCGTATATATATACAAACAGTGGTGGTGTGCTAAATAAAGAAGTGAGGGAACGCATTTTGAAAGTGTTACTCAGATGCGGGGGGGGACAATGGCGAGCGCGGCGAGCCCATACAGCTGGGGGTCCGGGGCACTGTAAGCCCCCCGGGAAATCTTTTGAAATCTGACCAATTTCAGGGATATTTTGAGGTCATATGCACTGGATATTAGGATATATTCCAAGGTTGAAGATGCAGTATTTCCAGTGTCATTAGATATATGACATCCAGTACGATCAATAAAAATAGCTAACAACTGGAATGATTAACTAAAAAAAAGTTAACAACTGGTACGCCGTGGTGACTGTTTCACCAGATCTTTATAGGCTAGCATTGCCTCAGTCGAAGCTAAAAGAAATGAAACAGTTAATGATTCTTTCTCATATTTCTTCTAGGGTGGGAATTAAAATTTCATGACGTTAGAGCTTTGTAAGTTCGGATTTATTTGAAATAGTGAGGGAACGCCGTTCCGTCTACCAAAAAAAGTAAGGGAACGCCGTTCCCACTCGTTCCCACAGCACTACACCACTGTATACAAAGGTGGGCACCCGGGCCTCAAAAAGGACCGACGGTCCCGGTCCTTGCCTCAAACTGGACCGACGGTCCCGGTCCTTGCCTCAAACTGGACCGACGGTCCTGGTCACGGTCCTTTCTGAATAGGACCTAGGAACGACTCGGTCCTCGGTCCTTATATATAATATAAGTGAAAAATTTGATTAAAATGAAAAATGAAATTAAAGACACCGGAAATCTTTAATTTTATTAACGTAAATTATAATTAATACAATACATAAATGATGAAAAAAAGTTATTAAGTTAAATGCTTGAGTTTCCATCTTCTTTAGAACTTCCAATAATCACTAAACACACTAAAATAACTAAAAGACCGTCTGGAATTGCTTAAAAATGGACCGTCGCTCCTCATTTCGGTCCTCACTGAGAAAATGACCGATATATATATATATATATACTATATATATATATATATATCTATATATATATCTATATATATATATCTTAGTATATATATATATCTCTAATATATATATCTATTATATCTATATATATAATATATATATCAGGGCTCTCCAACCTTGAGGACTTTGGAGTAATTCCTTACTAAAAATTTTGTAACTCCTCACTAATGAATTGAGAAAATGACAGACCAGTCGAGAAAGTAGTCTTTTGTCACTTTGAAAAAGTATTTGATGGTTCTGATTTACAACTTGTTGCCGGGATAATGGAATAGTTTTGTATCTTCTGAGATATAAGCCTTGAAATAAGGTTATAATATATTAATAGTGTCGAGTTTTAAAATCTTACCTCCATGGTTATTTAACCCTTTCTTGCATCATGTTCAGTATACTGAACATTTAAAATGACCTAGCATCCCTTCAAATATCATTATTTTTTTTTTAACTTAAAGAAAATGGATGAAAGTTAGTTTTATACCAAACCCAATAGATTGTTGTGCTGTTAAAAATAACAGTTTGATGACAGTATTAAAATGGATAGTGCTGGAATTGGTAGGTAAGGTCTATTTTCCTTTAATTTATCAACACTAATGTATAATTAAACTCACTCACATATATGAAACATGCATATTATATATATTTAATCGTATAACAAGACGTGTAAATAATATGTATTGTCGAGCATATTATTCTCATGTAGTGCTTGAATGAGGTCATACATATTTTGTTCAGGTTACTGAACAAAATGTTGAAACACCTTACACTTTGTGTGTGTGTGTGTGTGTGTGTGTGTTTGAGAGAGAGAGAGATTCATGTAATTATGAAATACATTATGAACAAATAATAGACTAAAATAAAATACATACAGTAAAAGCCATATTTAAAACAAAGAATATACAAAAATATTCAAAATGTTGTTATCCTACGTACAGTACTGTAGCCTTTTTTCCTATCTCCGTAAGCATATATTTAAATCTGAAGGTTATCATATAAAATTATATATAATATATACACACACACACAAGCTTATATAAGTAAAATCTTCACAGTAAACGGTATATCAAAACTTGGTATATAAGGAATAAGTATAATGTTTATTTGGCAAAAGCAAGATCAATTCGATAATGGTACTTTTTGACAATTTACTACCCATATTTATATGTTGAATATTGATTAAGTTTATGGCGTTCGAGTAAAGGTATTAACACTTTAGCACCTTTCTGTATAGAACGCTATTTCACTGAATGTTTATACAGCACTCACAACGCTATTTATTCAGTTGATTTCTCACTGATATTGAGAATAGCTTTTAGCTGACTGCCAATTCTATATTAATTACCCCTCTATCAATTCATGTTTATTAAGTACACCGTAAATAATATCATTTGTTTTGGTGTAAGCTGCTCGAAATGTTGTGTAATATATATATATTATATATATATATATATATATATATATATATATATATATATATATATATATATATATATATATATATAGTTTAAAATTCATTCCCAACGATATGGTTCAACATGAATACAAAGCGAGTCGATTAATTTCATAAGTCTGTCTGATAACGTTCTCACCCTGGCAATGAAAGGTCCAACTCAAACAGATAAGGCATAATCATAGAGGTTGGCACCAGGAATCTTTAGGAATCCAGTCCAGCATGATCAAATTAGCATATGTACGAGGATATCTTCGGTCCAGCAAAACGGTTGCTCTTGCGTGCGTGCGCTCAACTAATATGGATTCCCTCTGAAACTAGCGCTGATGCAAACTTTTCTTTATCACTATTATTGAGTGTAGCGAGGAGGAAAAGAGAGATATTACCTGCAGCGACCGTTGCATCGCTAGTTAGTTGGTTGTTAACTTCGATCAGAAACTGAAAAAAAAAGTATTATAAATGGTCTCAAGCGTACAATATGTCAGTGTTAAGTATTAAATACACATGTTTTCACGGAATATCAAATATTTTACACGTATGGCTGTAATTTTAAACTATCGTATTATAATTATTATTTGCTGGGAACATGTGTGTGTGTGTGTGTGTGCAGCCATAGCCAAAGGTTTTGTATTCCCCAAGAGCTTTTAAATTTTGTTTGATAAAGTCAAAGAAAACCTTTCGCTTTTGAACAGTGATGCTCCGTTGAAGCATCGAATTCAATTTTATGCCATTTTTGTAGTTTTAATATTACAAAAAGAAGGGCCAAACGTGACGAGAATATGGCATATAAAATCTAATGTAAGAAAAATGATGGCTGAAATTGACACAAAGTTTTTCTAAGTTGAAGTCACACGCAAAATTTGGTAACTGTTACTGTATTATCAGTGATCAAAATACTGTATGTCGGTGATGTTCAAACATATTTTTAATATCTAGGTCAGTCCGAAAAATATTCAGATGATGAAGAACTTTAGGCCATACTCGGATATATAATTGCAAAAAACTTATTTTCTGATATTCTTACACACACACACACGCAAATATATATATTCGTGTACAAACATTAACTAAAATATATTTGAAATTCATTCATATATACATGCGATAAATTATTGAAAAACTGTACAACACCAGTCTGTACATAGAATTCCCCATAATCACACACTATATTTACTTAAGGACAGCGAGATCCATCCGTAATTTAGCCGTTGGGAAAAATGTTGTAGAAATTGAAATTATTAAATTATATAAATTTCTAAACGGTATCAACTAAATTGTATGAAATTACTAACAAAATACACCTTACTGTATCACAGAGTACGAGTTTTTGTCAATTTTTATGACATCGTAAAATTTCGCGATTCGCCGCCATCTTAAATCCGGGTTAAATATAGTTTTTGAAACTTGTTGAAGGTTTTATCACTTGTCAAATATATGGTTTTAATTCACTGTATATATATATATATATATATATATATATATATAAAACGTTATTGCATGCAATAACTCTATTGAAAATTATATAATATATAGTGCTACGGAGGCAATAACATTCGCACGAATTGTACGATCACTACAAATATGATAACATCGTACATCTGACATATACTTACTTCATATTTTATACAATTTGCTTTTCGAAAAAAAAAAAAGAAGAATTTTATTTTTAATAATGACATGGATGGTCCAACATTTTTTATCGGCGGTTCCGCTCTTTTAAGCAAATACTTCAAAAGTTCTTCCTGAAAGCTTAAAATACTAATATATATATATATTGTTTTGACATATTTCTTTTACATACAGATGCACATAAACAAATTATACAGGAACTTACAAAAAAATTGTACACAGTTACACACATCTTTATATACATACATTTCATATAAATACACAGAAAAAAATCACTTGTACATAAATGTACACAAAAGTATACATAGATAAGAGAAAAATATTAAACAAGAAAAATAATACATGAATACAAACAAAATACTTAATACAGGGAATATGCGTACACACAATAAGTTGTACACAAATGCACACTGAAAAATGTGGTCAAATACACGCACAAAACAAATTACATACACATACGTACACAAAGTACATTATACAGAGACACGCACACAAAAACATATATGCAAATATACACACAAAATGGTAATTTACACACGCACACACAATATGCGCGTACACACACACACACACACATATACCCGCGCGCGCGCGCACAATCATAGACGCACACAAAATAGGTGCACACACAAAATTCTCTCTCACACACACACACACGAACGTACATCTACGCAAATGGATAGAAGGAAACATGTTTTGAAAATTACAATAAATAATTCATAAGATATTAAAAAGACCATGAAAAGAAACAAACATTTTGTCCTCACACTTTAAAAGCCGATTTTTGTGACTGATTTTATAGGTTTCCTCAATGTTTCTCCGATGTTTCTCCAATGTTTTTGAAGAAACTTCTTCCGAGGCAACGCTTAGCTCGTAAAAATAGAGCTGGCAATATTTTTCTCATTAAAAATGGTGTCGCAATTATGCTAATAGCATATTGTGCTCAGCTGGTTTTTAGTTTTATTAGTTTAAGCCTTGCCTAATTATTTCTAGTTTTTGTTGTTGTTGTTTATTTTATCCTTTAACGCGTTTGTCAAATCAACGCATCATATTGGTTCGTATCATAAACGCGTTAAAATGGATAGTTTACCTCGACACGACATTTTCTTTTTTATATTTTTTAAGGCGGAACTTAAGAATTTTACAATTTTTTTTTATGTCTTGGTAAGAAATTTAAATAAAATTGAAAATATTTATCCGGTTATGGTGATTATATATATATATATAGGGTGTTCCATAAGTCTGGTCTCGTAGGAAAATATATATTAAATTAAATTTACAAAAAGTAGCACATTAGAAGTAAAACAAATGTTCAAATTGATGGTTTTCTTTTGGGACTTTTTTTTTTTTGCTTGAGGAAAAGGCCTCCGAAGGCCTTTTCCTCACGAGTGTAACTCACTTTCATATTAGCTATTGCGTGTTATTCTACCTGGAATGGCAAAAAAAAAAAAATTCGAAAATAAGTCATCAATTTGAACATTTGTTTTAGTTCTAATGTATTATTACTTTTGTAAATTTAATTTAAAATAAATTTTCCTATGAGACAGAACTTATGGGACACCCTGTATATATATATATATATATATATATATATATATACACTTTTCATACAAATCCGTGTTGTGGATTCGAGGTTCTTTCGGATTCGAATCCACGTCTAAACTGAATAGAAATTTTATTTTAAATTTACGTCTGTCGAACGAGCAATCCGATTTCTTAATCCCTTTTGTTCACATTATTTTTCTTCAGACCAAAAAGTTTTAAGATTTATTGTTATTGAAACCTAGTAACTATGGTAACTGGTAACTATAACTACTCATTTAAATTACGAGCATTTTTGTTTCCTTTTCCGACATCAAACCAAAACTTAGATTAAATATTCAGAAGCATTTGCGAAAAAGTTGGGTTACGTCGTAGTGAAATGTCGTAACACCGCTTTCTGTTGATCAACGAAGTTAAGCGACATTGGGTCTGGAGAGTAGTTGGATGGGAGACCGTCCTCCGCTCTCAGATTGTGTAGCGACCCGTGGTTCGGATCCCACGTAAAGCTGTAGGCCCCCTTTGTCATATGACCTTAGATGTTGCGTAGGAGTTTAAAGAACCCCCCCCCCCCTTTTTTTTTGTAGAAAAGTTGTATTTTAGTAAAATATATATTATTATTTGTTATCCCCCCTGAAGGGCCCCACCGTGAATGAAAAGGTTAAGTAATTATATATAGATTCATGATCCAAATCCTATATACCAATCTTACGATAAAGTCCCAATCCCTCCGGAATTTGGATTGTTTCGGATTTGAGTCCGGACTTAAAAGTGGCTCCGAATCCGGCTTCAAAAGCTTTCACTAAAAAGAGAAAGTGTATCTTTTTACAGTTTCTATTTAAAAGACAAAAGAAAAACAAGGCTAGAATTGAGGCTCCGAAGAAGAAGTGGCTGAGCGACAGATGTGAAAAACGCCAGGAAACGTAGTTAAAGTTGTACCAATTTGTAATATTTTGACGACATATCTTCAAAAAGTTCAAAAGTTATGTCACTTTCAAATTGGTACAACTTTAACTGCGTTCTGGCGTTTTTTACTAATGTCGGTTAGCCACTTCTTCCTTGAAGGGCCTCAATTTTCCTCGAAATGGTGTCGAGAGATTCAATTCTACTTTTTTAGTCTTGGAAATTTTCAAAACAAAACACTTTCGTCGAGAAATTAAGTTGAATTGAATTGAATAACTTTTGTTGATAAAATAAATAACCATTTTTGTTTTTGTTGTTTTTGTTTTTATTTTAACAAATAATTGTGAAGTTGAACTATTTATTTAATTTAATTTGCCCTTAAGCTTTAGGCTTTACTGGGCTCTTAATTAAAAATAAAAGAGTTATTATTAATAATATATAAAATTATAAATTATGAATAAAAATTATTAGAGTATATATTATTCTTGTTATTGTTAAAGATATAAAGCAAATACAGGGTCATTATTGAAAGTATGATATCAGTACTATACAAAGAAATCAATATTAGATACGAAATTGAACAAGTAATGTACATTTAATCCTAGATTTTTATTAGTTTTCCATTATCAATAGAGATTTGAACTTGGTTTTAAACGAATTTACGTTCACAATATTTTTTATGTCAGCATTTAAATCATTCCATAGTTTCAGTCTAATGAAAATGGGTAATTTTTGAGATGAAGACAATCTAAATTGAGGAATAACATGTTTTAATCTATTTCTGGTCTAATATGAGTGGATTTCTTGATGAGTTACAAAATATCTATTTATCGATTGAAGTTAATGATTTTGGTTTTACATTTGCAAATGAAAATAAAATATGCCAGTTTGATTACCTCTTTGGGCTTAAGTAGTTTTAGCTCTTTAAATAATGCACTGGAATGATCATGGAAATCAGCATCAGATAACCTTATTGCTCGTTTTTGGATGACAAAGATACTGTTTAAAGCGTTGTTCGCGGAATTTCCCCGTACAAGGGTGCAGTACGTTATATAAGGAACAACAAGAGTATATCATAGAGTTAATAAAACCTGTTTAGGGACTACATTTCTAAGTTTGAACATTATAGCGACGCTCCTTGAAATCTTTTTTGGGATATAATTTGCATGATCACTCCATTGCATTATACCAAGAAATTTTGACACAGTACACTCCTTTACAGCGATTTCATCAACATTTAGTTCATCTAGTTCATCTAGATCAGTGGTTCTTAACCTTTTTACTACCATGCCCCCTCTAGGAATTGGTCCTTCCCTCCACGCCCCCCTTCAATCAAAATAACATTCTCAATAACTTCTCAATATTAGCCCATGCTCTCGTTAAGAGAATAACAAATACAATTAGAGAAATTCCTGTTTCTAGGGGGGCGCGCCCCCCCGGTTAAGAACCACTGATCTAGATAGACATTAATTAGTAAAAAATCATGAAATTTATTTTACTGGTATTTAGGAAGAGTTTATTTGTGGTCAACCATTTCATTATATTGCTAAATTCTGAATTAAATCTATTCTTAGCTGAACTAACGTCTTTGCAAGAAAATACACAGTTGTATCATGTGCAGTCATTATGAAGTTAAGTATATCAGATGAGCGTGGAAGGTCATTTATATATAATAAAAAAAATAGTGGACCCAAGACGGAGCCCTAGAAAACCTCTCTCTCTCTCTCTCTCTCTCTCTCTCTCTCTCTCTCTCCTCTCTCTCTCCTTCTTCTTCTTCTTCTTTGAAACCATAAATGGTTTGAAAAAGAGCAGATTTAACTTAGAAAGATAGACAGATAGTTTGGGAGATAGAATAATAAACTGATTTAGAGATAGATATTAGACAGATAGAGAGATACAGTAGATGGTTCAGGGAGATAGATACAGACAGACAGATCGAGAGAAAAACGGTTCAGGTAAAGAGATAGGGCCTACAGATAGAAAGATAGACGGATTAGATAAAGAGATACGGAGACAGAAATCAGTAGAAATATAGATAGATTAAATAGATAAGAAAAGATGGATGTGGAATCTATCTATTTCGGTATTGAAACAAGCGCTAACTTAAAATTCAAAGTATAATTAAATCTGTAAGAATGGACAAAAGAGGCGTTCTTTGATTTCCATCTTCACTGTTGAGAAATTGGTATTATGTATGTACTCAACCCACATCCCATTCATTATAATATTATGACTAGGTAATTACTTGATTTCACTTTGCGTTATGGCTTAACACCCTGATCCCTACTGTGTTAAATGTATGTCTATATTAAACTCCAATCTGGGTATATGGGTATCAGAGTGAGTTTATCTGTATATTCACCTCGGATTTTAAATATATATGCCCACTCGCCTAATGGTATACATTACTATGTATGCAAATGAACCTGTAATCACAGATTAGTTGGTTGTATTTTTCAAAACGTTAATTTTTAAATACAGACATATAAGCACAGATGAGTGCATACCCACAGAGTAACGTTTATTAGATGTATTAGATTTAAATACTGTTATAAAGACACTATAACAGGGAGGGGTCGGTAACCTTAATTTTTATGATACAGAGGTAAAGATTTAATTCCTCATATTTACATAAGTACCCTAATTAGTAGGTCAATATACGTGTGTGTGTGTATATGCTTCAAGATGGGCATTTTAAGCATAATTTGAAGGGTTTTAAGCAAATATGCTGATGCAAAGCTAAAGGTAATAATTTCCTGCGTGTTTTAGTAAACACACACACACACACACACACACTGTCCCCCCAAAAAACTGGCCACCTTTTTTCACCTGGTTAACAAAATCACAGTTCCAAGGATAACTAAATGAAACATAAATCATATTAAATCCTTTATATTTAAATAAACTACCTTTCATTTGTTCTTAAAATGAGGGGGTAATTTATTTAAATTGGGTGAGTAATCCAGTCTCTTTACAAATTCAGCTAAAGCAATAGTAGTTCAAAATAAAGTTGCCGATACGAAAGTAGAAGAAACTGCTAAATTTTTATCATTGAATAGTCAAATTCTAATTTTACTGTTAACTTTGGGATCACTCGTCGATTCAGGGTAGGCTTAGATTAGGTTAGCTGGTGCATTGTTATGGGTAGTAGAGGGCTAAGCTAGGCAGGCTAATAAGTGAAATACGCCTAGGCTTCGACGGTATTGCCGTCACGACATCAAGTTTTGATTTGGCAGCGAGCGAAAGAGGGTTGTTAATTCTGTTATTTTATGAGTTGTTATGATACATTTAAGTGAGGAAGACAAAATTGTTATGAAACTTCTTCACAAGGAAAAAGGTTTCGATGCTAAAAGAATAGTAAAACGGTATCCAAATCGACATTGGTTTGTACGTACAGGGTGTCCACAATGTTTTGTCATCCCAGTAAAATATTAACTTATTTTCGTTTTTCTTTCAGACCCATTTATAACTTAGATGGCCTGCCAGTTCTTGGTTTATCTTTTACAGGTCCTGTTGTGAACACTTTCTTTTCCCATCTCAACAGTCTTTTTTGGAGGAGCTGCACGATTCAATCGGTTTTGGAAGTCTACACGAATATTTTCAATGGTTTTGCCATTACGTGGTCGCTCATGGACTCAGGTACTAGCCAATATGCGTTGTTCAATCGTATAGTTGCTGCTATCACGCATTTCAAATGGGTCTGAAAGTAAAACCAAAATCAGTTAGTATTTTACTGGGGGTGACAAGACATTGTGGACACCCTGTAGTGTGTTACATTTTTTGGAAAAAATCTGTGAAACGGGAACTCATGCACGGAAGCCAGGAAATGGACGACCGCCTAAAACAGGGATGGGGAAGCTTTTGAGGTGGGATGAATGTTGAGCCAAAAAGACAGAGAATGCGTCTTGCCCTTCTCCGTATCTCTTGAAACTGGGCTTAAACCAGGGGCTAAAAGAGAGAAACACAATTTAAATATAATCACGGGCCACCGTAACATCCTCTGCGGGCACAATTTCCCCACCCCTGGCTTAAAACAAGGACCCCAAGACCATCCCCGTTCAAGTTTGAGTGTACAAAAAACTGTTAATCGCACCGGTATTAAAATAGTTCAGTGCATCGAACCGCAAAGAAAGAATCGTTCAAAGTAAAATGTGTACAATGTTACCGTCGACCGTTTCGTTGGTTTAGATCAAATAACGACGTATCTATCATTTGGTTTACGGATGAAAAGGTTTCTACTACTGTACGGCATCGAAATACGCAAAACGAGCTAACGTAAGAGAGAAAAAAAGACACTCCAAAATGCAGGCTCCTTCGAGAGAGACACCACTTCAGTCTTTGATGGTTTCTGTTGATGTTTCTCGTTTAGGAAAAATGTCCATTGTTTTCGTCGATAAAGATGTGAAAATTGATTAAAAACATTACTGTGACGTTATCTTGAGTAAGATGTTGCCCGAAATTGAAAGTTACTGTGAGAATTATGCTTTTCAGCAAAAGGTGCTCCATGTCATCAGTTCCTACAAGAACAATGTCCCGATTTAATTACGCTAGAAAATTGGCCACGAAATAGTCCGCATTTAAATCCAACTGACCACTTCATATGGGGACGTTTAGCTGACAAAATTTACAAACAAAATATTCAAGATGTCACTCAACTTCACGAGTGCATTTCAAAAGCGTGGAATGAGCTCGATCAAGACACCATTTCTGCAGCAGTTCGCCGGTGGTGCGCAAGACTAAAATTGATCATTGATAATAATGGAGGACACATTCAACATTTGCAGCGTTAATGTTTTATTCAGTTTTATTCATTGTAAACTTTCATGTTCAGCGAAGTCTCTAATTACCCTCCTTGTTGACTTTATTTTTTAACAACTATTATTGAAGTTGAATTTGCAAAAAAACTACTCTTCCGAATGAAACAAACTACTTCTCATTTTAAAAACAATATAAAAGGTTTAATATGATTTCTATTTTACTTAGTTTTACTTAAAACTATGGTTTGGTTGGCCTAGAGAAAAAGGTAGCCACATTTTGGAGGACACACACACACACACACACATATATATATATATATATATATATATATATATATATATATATATGTGTGTGTGTGTGTGTGTGTGTAAACTAAATATATTTTACTACCACCTTCATAAACATATATATACTTTATACAATGGGATAGTGATTCCCATATAGCGTTAAACTATTAATATTTAATAGGGAATAATAATAATAATAATAATAATAATTCGACGCGCTCGCACTGCGGGATCATATACATGAATATCTCACTATGTTTCAATCCCGAAACATAATTGGTCTTAATCCCGAAGGCGCGGTGTAAATTCTTTGTTCAGTATTTTAAAATCATCTTTGCATGCAATCGTAACATTAATTCCCGAAGGAGGACGAGCAAATCCCCCTATTTTATTTGTCTTAATTTTTTCATGTAAAGTAATATGCAGGGTGGCGCAAAAGTCACGCATCATAGGAATTTTCAGTGTTGACTAATTATTTTTTTCTTTTAGGCAGGGGATGGCTGCGAAATTAACAATAGACGAGAGGGTGAGCTTGGTTTTAATATATGAAATACCAGGTACAACAATCGAAATCGAATTTAAATCTGTAGATTCATGTGTAGTACCTGGTATTCCATACATTAAAACCAAGCCACCCTCTCGTCTATTGTTAATTTCGCAGCCATCCCCTCCCTAAAAGAAAAAAAAAAAATATATCAACAATGAAAATTCCTATGATGCGCAACTTTTGCGCCACCCTGTATATTGGTTAAAAAAAATCTACCTTAAATATGTTTAAAATTTATAGTAATTTAGTATTTTTATCACATAAGTCCATAATATCGCGTAAGACCTGCAAATTTAGCGCAAATTATCGTGTGGTTATACGTATAATATTCTATAGTTACTCCTCCGTCGGGAATGTCTTATCGGGGGAGATATTGTTTACAGTCAAACCTAAACCCAGAAATTTATAGTTTGTAAATTTGATGCAAATTGGTTAAGAATGAGCCTGTTACATCGAGGACGTAACAGCCAGCGCCCGTAACTCAGTTGGTAACATCGTTTCTCCATAAGCGAACTGAAGTTATTTAGGTCTGGGGGGTTCGAATCTTGATGGTGCTGGTAGTAAGTAATAAGCGCCGTGCGTTTCTGGCTCTCCTCACGAATAATTGCTTTCCTTAAAGATAATATATTTTAAGTTTAGTTTTAAAACAAAGTATTGCGTCGCGCTGCAGATTGACCAAGGATCAAAATGACCTTTATTTCGAACAAATGGGGACCACTGATCTAGGGGCTACAAAGGTGAAAGATTTTGAGCCTTCACTAAACTTTTATTTCAGTGATTTTTGCATATTATGACGCCATACTTATACCTGGTAACATGGTAAAAGTCTGCTGCAATGATTCTTTATCACACGGAGGTCAGGCTCTGTGTGTGTTTTATATATATATAAAACCAAGGTTAACCAAGTTGTGTATATATATGTGTGTATGTATGTGTGTGTGTGTGTATGTGTGTGTGTGTATGTGTATGTGTGTGTTTGTTACAGTCAAAGGCCGAAATCAGTCATTACGCGTATTGACTAATTCCACCTTTTGAATATATATATATATATATATATATATATATATATATATATATATATATATATACACAGGGTGGGAGAAAAGTCCTTAAGGAATTTACACATACAAATAATTTATAATAATAAATAAATTCTAATAATATCACTGCAGTGTATGCAATACTTTTCAAAGCAATTATACAAGGCCAGGAATGACCCTTGACTAGAACAGGAAGACCCTAGGGCTAGGCCCTAGCTCCAATCAGCGCCATGTCAGTAAGGATGGAATACAACAATGAAGAAAAAGTGTATCTTATATCATGGGCTATTTTCATAGAATAATTGTGAAGAAAGTTTGCGTTTATTTCAACAAAAATATAATAACCATCACCAAATGCAACCACTCTTCGACACTGGAAGCTCAAACTTTTGGAAACATGGGGTCCAAGAAGCGGAAGGCCAGTGACGGCGACGGGAGACAACAACAAAGAAAATGTCCTCACCAGTGTTAGAGTCGATCCAACAACTTCAGTGAGAAAAATCGCGCAGGAATTGGGTATTTCAAAATTTTCAGTAGCAAAAATATTGAAATCACGGTGGGTACCACGATTACAAACCCATTTACTCTCAGCTCATATACGACAATGATTCTGATAGACGGCTGCAGTATACTGAAACAATGAGACAAAAGTTCAACAGTGATCTAGATTTCGTTCGAAAGATCACATTTTCAGATGAATGTCTTCAGTTTAACGAATAAAAGAAACAAACACAACGTTCGCTACTGGGCGAAAAAAAAATGGCAAAATACGATTGGGTAAACTTACAAACACTAACAGTTTGGGCGTGCATTGGTTTGGACTCGTTTCCTTTGACATATCGAGAGATACGATGGATGGAAAACGTTATTGCCAGGTAGTGAGAGAGAAAGTTTTGTCACAGTTTACTAATGGCGTTGGCAGGAATTGGCTTCATCAACATGATGGAGGGAGCGCCGCCACATTACTCTGGAGCTGCCAGTGAGATTCTCGCTACGAACCTTGAAGTTGAAGGAAGATGGCTTGGGCGGCGTGATACCATCGAGTGGCCAGCCAGATCACCTGATTTAACCCCATGTGATTTCTGGCGTTGGGCTTATTTGCGTAACAAACTCTTCACTCTTGGTTTCATCTATCTGAATACCCTTGGCCGCAGAATAGATGAACAACTGTAAAGGATCCCACTCGATATGTTCAGAAGAACAATGAAGAGTTTCACAGAAAAAATCCACAAATGTATCATAGCGGATGGAGAACTCTTTGAAAATTAAATTACAATTTAACAAAATATTTGTATGAATAAAATTCTTATAGACTTTTTGCTTGATTTGTTTCATCATTTGAACACTTATCCGTATAATGTTGTTAACTAAATAGTTGTATGTATAAAATCCTTAAAGACTTTTCTCCCACCCTATATATATATATACACACACACACCATATTTGCCAAGAAATACGATATAGTAAAGATTTTCTAAAATGCATGCAAAAAATTCGCTACTAAACCTAAATGCGCCGCAGCCTGGCGGGAAATTTTTTTTCCGTGCAACAAATTACGTAGTCATAGGGGTGAGTGTTTTGTAAGCCTTAACTACTCATTGCAATGAGCCTCTCGTGTTTGTGTGTTAAGTTATCTTTTTGTGTTGCGTGCTTCATTCCATTTTGTTTGGTATATGACAACATATTCACAATAGTTTTTAGTGAACCAAAAAAATTACCGATCAAAACTCTTCGTGAAGAAAATAGTTACTGCATGAGTAAAATTATCAGTGAGCATTATAACCCTGACTGGAAAACAGTTAGACTGTAAAGTACTTGTTACCAAAACTATATAAGGTCTACAGGTAGCACTGCAAAATGCCCTTGAACTGGTCGGCCACGCTTTGCTGGCGTGGCAGAAAACACCATTGCCGTCGGAGAGCTGATCCTGCAACCAAGAAACAGCGCCAGGTACTATAGAATGATCGCCCGACGAATCTTCAGGTTCAGAGAAGCTTCACGATGATCCGTGCAAATGATATCAAAACTTGATCTTATGCAACTGAACGGTGTTTAAGAGAATTGAGGTACAAAGACTAAGGCTGGCCGCACGCAGGATCGTCTTGCGACTCACGACTGACGACTTGGGTCGTGACGACTCAAGTCGCGTGTGATTTTACATTAACAGAATGGGAGTCCCGTCCACTGCAGCGACGCGATTTTGGGGAATCCCGTCGCGGTCACTGCAGTGTGCGAGGCTCCCATTCTGTCAATGTAAAATCGCACGCGACTTCACTTCAGTCGTCACGACCCAAGTCGTCAGTCGTGAGTCGCAAGACGATCCTGTGTGCGGCCGGCCTAACAGCATCAATGAAGAAAACACGATTGGAGTAAAGAGGAGTTAAAAACAATTGAAAATGCTACTGTGAAAAGTTGAAAACATTTTGTCCCACATTCTGTTTTGCAGCGAAGATCAGATACCAAACTTTACTTTCATGCAAGATGGGACACCGGCATACTGTTATAAGTCACCTTTGATTTTCTGTGGGCAAACTGCGCAGACTTCACCGAACCCAATCTTTGGTCACCAAACAGCCCAGATTTGAATCCTGTTGATTATTCAGTTTGAGGTAACATACGGGAGATGGTGCGCCGTCATAACCAAAATCAGTAAATGTGCAACAGTTGAAGGGGACGCAGCAACATCCTGGACATTCCATGTAAGTTGCAGTTTCCAAGTGGCGCAAGCGGCTATGCGAGCTGTTGTTGGAGTTGATGATGGTCATATTGAACCTTACGACTATCAGTAACTTCCTTCAACACACCACTCTAACTGCAAACCGAAAGAAGAGCAACTTTCCCTATACAGTAGGTCAGTATAGGGGTAGCGCAATCATCTTTACAATAACTTTAAAATATATCGATTTGGGGGTCACTTAAATCAGCTATTTAACTATCTAAACCGCGTTTATATATATATAAGGGGTTCCAAAAAAACCTTAGCCCCCCCCCCATTTGCAGCTTACATGTTTACTTATATCGAAATAGTTTTAATGATTATAAAAATAATATAAAATTCTTTATTATTGCAGTATTAAAATACTCTAGCTGATAAAAGTGATAATATAATGGCTTCTCAATGTAATTGATGATTCGGAGAGGCAACGTTGTGATAGATCGCATACGAGCAATAACATTTCGGGAAACTCGTGATGCTGGAGCCACCTTTATAACACGTTCATGGGTTGCCAAAAAGTTGCGAAGAAGTGAGGACTTCGTCAAAAGAAATTGGAATAAAACTTTGGATGAATGTGAAATGGATACAAACCAAATCTGGGCACCCAAATTTGTCACTCTCTCAGGAAACAAAGGACATCATTGAAAGCGGTACCCGTAAGCGGAAAAAAACAGCTGTGCTAAATTTCTAGAGAGATCGAAGTGTGAGAGGAAAGATCGTTAGTGGTGAGATCATTCGACTGTACCGTCATAGGCAAGGTTTAAAGCCTTGGCATGAACTTCCAAAGCCAAGAAAAACTCAACTTAACATCGATGACAGAATGTGGGTCCCATTATCATGAAGATTGGGATGTGGATGATTTCATGCATTTAGCTGTCTCCGATGAATTTTTTTGTTTACGTAAACACGTCGGCCTAACTACCAAAATTATCGAGTGTGGGGCCACAACACCAGATGAAATCGATGACAATGAACATTATCGCGAATTATTAAAAAGTCCAGACTGTGTTGGTGTGTTTGTTTTGTTCACTGCAAAGAAGCTCATGTGGGTGCTGAAGCCAAATGGTCAGAGTTGGGATAGACAGTATTTTTGTGATATTATTCTATCCCAGCATGTCATTCCTTTTCTAAGAAACCCAAACAATGTTATGGATGTCGATCAGGTCACACTTCTGCACGATAAGGCCCCCTGCTTTAAGGCATTAGCCACTCAACAGTTGTTGCGGAACCATGAGATCGATTTCTTTGGAAATGAAGAATGGCCAGGAAATTCTCCTGACCTGAACGTCTGTGAACACATTGGATCAGTTATAAAGGACAAGGTTGAATGTCTCTCGTTTCAAGAACCTGCAGCAAATCGATTTTCGAAGGATACAGTGACGCAACACATTGAAACTGTTTTAGCAAATTTGCGTAACGATCAAGATCTATTCACGTCACTTTTGGCAAGCTACCCAAAGCGAATTCAGGCTGTCTTGGAAGCCAATGGCGGGAACACCAAGTTTTAATTGTTTCTCATTAAATGCAGGATTAAATTCTCTTTTGTAAGGTATGTTTAGTTTTACTGTACCTCTAATGATTTAGGCCATGGGCAGGGGGCTAAGGTTTATTGGAGCCCCATATATATATATATATATATATATATACATTCAACTGCAAAGAACACGCAGTATAAATAACGTAAAGAACGACGCTTGTATAGGAGATATTCCGCGCAAGACGAGAGAACGAAACAAATGAAAAAATGAGGTAACCACCCGGGAATCGAACCCGGGATCTTCCGATTGCCGGTCAGATGCGATACCATTACACCATGGGCCTCACTCTTCCAAATGCCGTAATTCTTCTACATACTCGCAGAAACCAATGCCCCAAGGGGGCACCTCCCGCATGCCGTAACATTATATACATTCAACTGCAAAGAACACGCAGTATAAATAACGTAAAGAACGACGCTTGTATAGGAGATATTCCGCGCAAGACGAGAGAGAGAGAACGAAACAAATGAAAAAATGAGGTAACCACCCGGGAATCGAACCCGGGATCTTCCGATTGCCGGTCAGAATATATATATATATATATATATATATATATATGTGTGTGTGTGTGTGTGTGTATGTGTGCAGAAAGAGAGAGAGAGAGAGAGAGAGACCTTGTACTGACTCAAATAAATTAATGACTAATTTTACTATCACCCAATTATTTCCAATCAATTTATTTATAAAATCATAAATTTCTTTATCAGAGACCATTTCTGTTTATAAGATATCTTGTCTCCTCTTAAGTGACTTTTAAAACTTACTCTCAAAAAAATATTTTCTGGGCCTCACCTTCTATTCTATTTATTTTATATTTATTTATTTATTTATTTATTTATTTATTTATTTTATATTTTATCTATTTATTTATTATATTTTTATTTATTTATTTTATTTTATTTGTTTATTTATTTACTTATTGTTATTAATGTATTTTATTAGTTTTATTTATTGGTTCAAGAAATGTATGATAAATTATTATTATTATTATTATTATTATTATTATTATTAAGAGCAATGGAGAGTGGAAGTTCTTAGTAGTCGTAACATTATACCATATATGTAGTTGGTTGGTCTTCAAGCTTGTCTTTAAGAAGGATCAGTGAGACGGGAGTTGTTCAGCCCGGGTTAAAAATGGAAGTAATCTTGAGTCAGGGCAATGACAAACAGCGAGGTCATAGCCATTTCCGGCCCATACCATATTTCTAAGACTTGGCTCGGGATACCCAATGACCGGGTTTTTAACTTAACAGCAACTGTTGAAATTCAGGCGGTGGACGTAGTGTACTTGGAGTATATTATTATTTGCTCCCGGTAGTTCAAAAGGTTGACAATTAATCTTTCAACTTTACCTTTACCTTGTGCAACGATGTTCGTCCACTTCTTCCGATAAAATGCCCAGATACCCATGAACACAAATATTCCAATACCCCTAAAACTGTTCCATGGTAATTAAGTACCTGAAGTAGGCAAAGCTTTCCTACTTTCTTATAATTATTTCAATGTGGGATCAATATCTCGTTTCCTATCTTACAAATAAGAATTTTCTGTGGTTCGGATACAAGCATTAATCCATTCACTCATTTATCTATTTATCTATTAATCCATTTATCCGGTTAACCATTAATCCATTATTATATTCATCCATCGATCTACCCATTTATACATTAATCCGGTCAGAGATTAATACTTTAATCCATTTATAACACTGGTATGCATATGAAATTTTTTTGTCTGCTGTGAGGGTTTTTTCAACTCATATTATATAATTCGACCATGCTGAATTCGAAAATGACATTGGTTTTCCTCAATCAGGTCAGGTTTTTTCTCTATTGGCCATTTATTATAAGTCCAATTTTATCCCCAAATTTATTGATTTTTTTAGCTTAAACACTGTAGATACGAGTAATATTATAAGAACACTCGTGAAAAATGAAAACATTGTGTGAATAAATACTTTTATTCATACAATGAATATGGAAAAAAGTTTATTGAGGAAGGAATGAAGTTTTTTTGGCTTTCCGTCTGTGTTTTTCTTCGGGCACGTCTCGCTTCAAACACCAGCAATAGTCCGCCAGCATATTGATATCCCAGTTTCCCTGGTACCTCTCTTCCATTATTTTGATATCTTGGTGAAATCGTTCACCCTGTTCCTCACTATAATCCCCGCAATTTTCAGGAAAATAGTCCAAGTGGGACCATAAAAAGTGCATTTTTATGGACATGCGCGACCCATGAGCTTTGAAAGCTTCCATCAAGTTTTCGACAACGGACTCGTATTCTGGACTTCTACGCTTGCCAAGAAAATCAGTGACGACTGATTTGAATGCCTGCCAGGCATTCTTCTCAGTTGGAGTCATTGCGTTTTCGAACTGAGTATCCTTGATCAAAGTTCGAATTTGAGGACCATCAAAAACCCCAGCATTTAGTTTAGCATCAGATATATGAGGAAATTTACTCTCGAGATATCGGAATGCTGAACCCTCCTTATTCATTGATTTGATGAAATTTTTCATCAAGCCCAGCTTAATATGAAGTGGTGGGAACAAAATTTTTGTTGGTGGTACAAGGGGCACTGAAACGACATTATGCGACCCAGGTTCAAAATTCTCTCTGGATGCCCATTCACGCTGTGCATGGTGCTTCTCATCCGCTCGGCTATCCCATTTGCAGAGGAAACATGGGTATTTCGTGTATCCCCCTTGCATTCCCAATACAAATGCCACAATCTGAAAAAAAATGAAAATATTTAAAGAATTTAGAGAATTTGTTCTATCAGATAAAAAAATCTATGCATTGGACTGTATCACTTCTGTGGGGAAGTTAAGTGTTCTTATACGCTCTCAAATAACCTTTGGAAAAACAACATAGTCAATAGCAATAGTTTACTTATGATATTAGTATTACCTTCAAATCTCCACAGATCCTCCAGTTATGTTGGTCGTATACGAGAGCATCCAGTAAAATTTTCATGTTATCGTAGCTCTCAGTAAGTTGTACGGAATGTGCTACAGGGACTGATGCAACCCTATTCCCAATGTTGAGAAGTACTGCTTTCAAACTTCGTCTATAAATAGCCTCCATTCTGATGCGTTATATGGCAGGCCCAAGGATTCGATTAGCCCCTCAACATTGCAGCAGTACACTAAGGAAGAGGTATTTTCGTGCACTGCAAAAAACTTGCGGAATTCTTCCTCTCGTTTCCTATACCAGGAGAATGTTGTTCCCGGAGCCAGCAAGTTGTCCTCTCGAAGTCGTGAGCCCAAGATCTCGGCAGCTAATTTGGAAAGTCCTAAATCCCTGGTAAGATCATTAAGTTTGGCCTGGTTGAGAGGCCTCGGCTCATTTGAAGCGGTATTTTGAGGTATATACGACTGGGACTGGTCATTGGCATTGGTCATTAATTCATCATCAGAATCATCGAAGTCCTGGGTTTGAGGTGGGTCGGGTATTGGAATTCCAGGACCATGGGGTACAGGTCTCATAGCAGAAGGAATGTCAGGGTATACAACAATGTGTTTATTCTTCTTGTTAACTCCTGAAAATAGAAACACAGAAACATGGATATAAAACTTTCATATGAAATAGAAGAAGCATTCAGACAGTGATGTATGTGTAAATGTATTTTCTATAACAATATGTATATGTAAATGTATGATTACCATTATGGTGAATATTATGCTATATATGGTGATATTACATTATGGTGAATATTATGTCAAGTTTCATACGAGGATTTCAAAATATTTAAGAAAAATAAATTTATAAGCCCACCTTGGAGGTTTGTCATGCAGAAATAGCAATCTGTCACGTGATCCTTTCCTTCTCTCCAAATCATGGGAATTCCAAAAGGCAAAGATTTCGCTCTGCCTTTGCTCCATCTTCTCAAATTTTCAATGCACGTCTTGCAGCACATATGAGGGGCGAAATTTTTGTCCTGGTCCCCTAGCTTAATTCCAAAGTATGCTCTATACATTGTCTTCACAAATTTAGTGATTTGGGACTGGTTATTTGGCATGGTAACCGTCCCACATATGTAGCAGAATCTATTGGGATCATTTTTACACGCTCTATTCATTATGAAATATTTTATCTATATGCCTGAAAAGTAAAAAAAGATATTATACAAGTGAAACAAGTGATGATAGATGTTACTGTTCCAATTCCGCTTTGACAAAATCACGAAAAATTCTATTTTACTTATGAGGCCATAGCTGGATAACCTGAGCTGATTGAGAAAAACGGATTGCAGATTCGAAATCAGCAGGAAAGACTCTATAAGAATCACTTACAAAACCCTTGACAGCAAAATTGATGCATACCAGTGTAATAATTAATCTATTTATCTGTTAATACATTTAGACATTTATATATTAATCCGTTTATCCATTAATCCATTTAGACATTTATATGTTAATCCGTTTATCCATTAATCCATTTAGACATTTATATGTTAATCCGTTTATCCATTAATCAATTATTATATTAATTAATTTATCCGCTCATCCATTAACTGTTTATCCATATTTTATAAAGATGTTAAATTTATACTTTTTCACATAACAAATAACTTGCATAGTATTTTTGAAAAACACTGGATGATATATTTATCGTACTTGAGATAGTACGTAAAGTTATCGGTCCCTTCTGAGCTTTAGAAGCGAAGTAAAGGGAATTGGCAGTATATATATATATATATGAACAAAATTATTTTATCAAAGTTACTTTTCCACGTTTATTGATATAATTTGACTTTATGGTTATAATGGGCATGCAATAAGACACTTTAAATCAACTGTATATATATATATATATATATATATATATATAGTATACACGTATACCCTGTTCTCTTTAAAACTTATACAAAATGGGCATTATACGTACCCGAACCCTCAATTATGAACGTGGTATCTCAGAAGTTCAGAACCCCCAAATAAACAGAAGAGCTTACATACTACCCAAGCTGTCTGCATACAAATGAAAATCCTGTCTCTCCAGTAATTTATACCCATCGTTAATAGGGTATGTGGTTTGGGTATAAAAGATTATAATGAAAGGGGAAATCACTCGTATTAAAACTTGGCATTATTGATTTTAATGTCAGTCTAATTTATATAAATCTATCGCATTTACTATACAAACGTATCTGCCAGATGTACGATGTATAGAGGAAAGATAAGTGCAACATTATAATTGACGCTTGTCATTATCAATAGATAGGTTCTTCTTATGTATCCAGCATATAAATTTAGCTCATTTTCATTTGGGTTTCGTTGTAACAACATATGTGCGAAGTTGCACTATTTTAACAGCAAGGTTTATGATAATTATAAGTGATCGCTAATATCCACTGTACCAAAATTGCAGATTTGGAGATATCGCCAAAAAAAAAAAAGTTTAGTTATTAGAAAACGTAATTTACTTACAGGGATGACTGATATATAGGTTAAAAAGCATTTACTTAAAACTTATCTTGATATTAAATGCTGGAGACTTGCTTATAAGTTATTTTTTCTAATAAAAAAAATTTTACGTTGTATAAAGCAATTATTTAGCATTGAACTTCAACTTTTGTTAATATATATATATAATATATATATATATATATATATATATATAATATGCTGCAAATCCACAAGGAAAAAGAAAAACGATTCCAAGGCCTTTCGTGTATTCAAAGCTACACCTCGTCAGGGAATGACGAGGTGTAGCTTTGAATACACGAAAGGCCTTGGAATCGTTTTTCTTTTTCCTTGTGGGTTTGCAGCATTTATTCATTTCACGTGTTTTATTGTGAAATTCATCCTATATATATATATATATATATATATATATATGTGTGTGTGTGTGTGTGTGTGTAAATATATATAGTATATATATAGTATATACTATATATAATTTAATTTTTGTTGTGTAAATGTAACATGTGGACGCAAGTTTAAATAAATAGGCCTACCGTAAATTTAATTAAATTTAGACCATTTGAGTTTTCAAATTTCTTAAGTGGGTATAGAGAAGAAAGGGTAAAATATATTTTTAATATTTTTTTCTTGTTGTTTCGGTGCATGGGTATGAACAGCGGTCAGGTTTTGGGAATATGATAAATGGTCTTACTCCTTCCTGGCGCAGTCTTCAGTATAAGCAAGTTATAAAAACGGTTCAAATTTACACACTCCAATTATGCTAATGCCATACCCACCGCTCTAAATACCCGTCATCATTCCTTCTTAAACCCCCCCCCTACACCCGATTTTGGGGTAGGTGGGAGGAAGACCAGTGAGCAACCATTCCCTCAATAGTCCCCTATACTATAATCATCTTACCCCCAACATACTCCAACATACCCCCACATACCCAAAGTCTATGCACCCGTCTCGTCCATCATAGAATGGCATTAAAAGGAGTTTTGGGGCATTAAGTTTTCAGCTTGTGATTTTAAGGAGATACAGAGGGGTACTAAGCCTTCCATCATGGGCAAAACGCTGCCCATTGGTGGTCATTCTGCCTTTCTTCACTTAACTAATTTGGGTATTTGGATATGCTGAAAAATCTATTATTTTTTATAGCTAATCTAATTTGAATACACCAAAAAATTTTGATGAATGGGGCACCACATTAATCTGTTGGTTGTGTGTATATATACAGTATATGAAACATGCCCCACCATGATTCGAACCCAATACCTTTTGAGTAGAAAGCGAGGACAGTGACCCCTGCGTTACACTTACAACAAGGTATAAGTGCAGGGAAAGGGGTGTAAACAATGAAAACATCCAAACGCGAAAGCGTTGGTGTTCCCTCGAGTGTTGAAGTATGCGCCAGGTTGTACTAACTTTTACCTTGTAGCGTAATGGTCAGCGCCATCGTCTTCTACCCAAGAGGTGCTGGATTCGAATCCTGGTCGCTGTAATTTTGCATTATGTAAAGTCATGTGTATTCACGTGATATATATATATATATATATATATGATGAAAATCCACAAGGAAAAAGAAAAATGATTCCAAGGCCTTTCGTGCATTCAGAAGTACACCTCATTAGGGAATGAAGGGAGAAGGTGAGATGACGAAAATATATATATGTAATGATGTGTACAACGGGACAGAGAAATAAAAAGATTAGCACATGATTAACAACAGTTGATTAAAGGCAAAAGGTATTTTAACAGGATATTGTCCATTTTATACATTCCCGCACTGTTATTGAAATTATTTTTAAAATGGATAAATGCACATTCTAGAATATTCCTTTCAATTATATCTGTATTTTTAATGAGCGCTTTAGAACTATCCCACTTGATACTCTGATTACATTTTTTCTTTGTGGGTTTGCATCATTGATTTTTTTAATTCTTTGCATTAGACTGTATTGAGCACGTCTTGTTGCCTCCGGGAAGTTCGGGACATTGCGGGTAGCAAACATTTGCGAAGCTGAGCATCTCGGGGGTAATTTATGTAAGAGTCTAAAAGACCCGTTGTACAGCAAATTTAGGGATCTATACAACACCCAACTGTTGCCTCATTAAGTGAAGCAATTAATCCGTCAATATACACATTAAATACCATAGGGGAGAGCAAGGAACCTTGCCTCACCCCGCAAGAGGAGCCAAAACATTCGGATAGTACATTGCCCCACCTAACTGTAAAAGATTGGTGGGAATACCAAAATTTCAATAAACTTAATATGTACTTGAGAACTTTCCTGTCTTCTAGTTTTTCAAATGAAATATTGTGGTTCACTCTGTCATATACTTTACTGATATCTAGGAAACAGCTATAAATAGTTGAATTACTGAATTACTGTCGGTGTATTTAGATGTAATTTTCTTAAGTACATAGATACACAAATCAATTGAGTGTGTGTGTGTGTGTGTGTGTGTGTGTGTATATATATATATATTGTGTGTGTGTGTGTGTGTGTGTGTGTATATATATATATATTGTGTGTGTGTGTGTGTGTGTCCTCAAAAAAATGTCCCTATTTTTATTTCCTTATTATTTTATAATGGATGTATATTTTAATATTGGGGTTTTTATTCCGCATGTGCCAATATGCATAACTTATACATTTCTAATCTTTCATTACTTATAACAAATAAATATTGTATATTAAAACCGTTCTTTAACCATTTTATACTTGAAGCAATAACTCTTCCTAATTTCGTAGAAATCAGGAAACGACAATATAAATTACCAATAAACTACAGCCGAGTAAGGCCATAGAAGGGTTTACTAGGCTATAAGCGATGCTAACCACTACGCCACCAAGCCGTAATATTAGTACCAAGATCGAATGAAACTTCCATGTGGTGTTGCTGAAGCTGAATTCAACATTTGGGTCGCTGTTGGGTGGTATGGTGCAGTAGGTTTCCACTTCTTTGAGAATGAAACTGGAAAAGCAGTAACGGTAACGCAAGATTCATATCGTCAGATGCTACGAGATTTATACCCACCACAAGTAATTAGTTTGTCCCGTAAAAGAAAAAACTCCACAGATTCACAGTGATTTCACCAGGATGGAGCACCTCCACACACTGTTTGCGAAACTCGCAACTTTTTGAGGAAGCATTTTTTGCGGACGACTAATCTTCTTTCATAAGCCAGTGGAATGGCTCCCATACTCACCTGACCTCAGACACACACTGACCTTTTTTTTGTGGGGTTACCAGAGTCGGACTGAGCGGTCGGACAATCGGGCATGGACTAAGATCCCGGGCCATTAGGGGGCCCGGCGGCCCCGGCCCGCAGTCATTATAAAACAGTGAGAGCGTTCTCAATTGGGTCAAGTGTCAAATCGAACTGTAATATGAAAAATATCGGATTTCAAAGGGCCGAGGGCCCAGGTTGCTGTCAGTCCGCCCCTGGGGGTTACATAAAAGACAGGATCTATTCTACCAAGCCTAAAACACTTGAAAACCTAAAGGTTAAAGTCTATGAGGTAACCAACAACATCCTAGCTGAGTTAATTCCAAAAAAATTATCACATTTACGCAAGGTTGAATATTATGTTAGAAAACAAAATGGTGATTACATCGAACATTGTTTAATTAAGGTTAATAAACTCCTACGTTGTACGTACCTATTTCGTTTGTCTTTGTGTCTAAATTCCTTTTTGGGGTGGGTGGGGAGGCTAGATATTTTATTTAGAAATAGGGACATATTTTTGGGACACCTGGTATATAATAATAATAAGCCCCTGGGTGCTGTAGTGGTTAACAGGCGGCGTCCAGTTCACCCAGTTGTTCATTCTTCCATACAAAAAAAAAATTGATAAATAAATAGGTACCCTGGGTAGCTTAGTTGTTAAGAGGCTGGGCTGCTCATCGGGAGGTCGTGAGATCGAGTTCAGGCGAGGACTTTGTAATTTCTGATCACCCGTGGTGGGTCGTAGTTCGGATTCCACGTTAAGCTGTAGGTCTAAGGTAGGGCAACAAACTTGACCTGCGTCAGAATGAACAATTAGGGCGGAAACAAAATTAAGGTTACCAAGATATATATATATATATATATATATATATATATATATATATCTTGGTGTGTGTATATATATATATTCCTGAGGATGTCATTAGACGAAATCGCTTGAGCACCATTCTGTGTTTCCTTTTTCCTTCGTGGTTATTTTCATCATATATATATATATATATATATATATATATATATATATTCCTGAGGATGTCATTAGACGAAATCGCTTGAGCACCATTCTGTGTTTCCTTTTTCCTTCGTGGTTATTTTCATCATATATATATATATATATATATATATATATATATATAATAATAATAATTAAGGGGCTCCTTCTAGGGAACAATTCCTCAACACAGTATACCATCCAACCACCGACATACCCACAATATACAAAGCCACCCAATACCTCAAATTTCCAAATTATGGATATACAGTATCAGCAAAATGATACGGCCAGACCTCTTTACTCTCCTAAAACCCTTACGAGTATATTCACAAATCAGTTTTAAACTTATTTTTACTAATTCTTATTGCATACATTCTTACTTCAACCATAAAGAGAAATTGCCCTACCCTCTCACTCCCCCGACTTCTCGTCTCATCGATTGTATATTTATATATTTGTATTCGCTATTCCACGAATTATATTAGCAGCACCTGTCGTCAGTTCCAACTGGGCATCGATGAACATCGAAGGACAACCAGCAGAAACTCGTGACCTTTCAACAGACCTTTGAAATTAACTGTCAGAGACCACATCACATTAAAAGACCATCTCATTGACCCTTCTGCCTTCAGAATCAAAAGTTTATACCAAAAACACCAACCCTCTGAACGAACTCTGCATTAAAAAATCCATTTATATTTGTAAAAGTGATGTTTCAGTCGGAAGCTCCTCCAAATGTAGATGAAATAATCAAACTCCACTATACCAAAAATGCAGCCTACCCACAACAACTACAATTCCAATTTTGACTTGGCCTTTGCTTGATAAACTTTTTTACTCGGAGAGTGAATGTTATATTTATTGTTTGTTCATTAAGTGACAACCGAACCAGAAATGAAGAATACCCAACTTTACTTATAAAACAATACCCAAAACCTGAAAAATTACCACATTAATGTAAGTACATAAAAGATATGTAACATTTTCAACTTTCTCTTACATTTTTAATAGTTTAAAACTATCAGGACAGAAAAGTATGCCATATTAAAAAATTCCAACCATACTATGATAGCCTAGGCCAGGGGTTTTCAAACTATGTTCCGCGGAACCCTAGGGTTCCGCGAGAACTTGATGGGGTTCCGTGGGGCATGTCATGAGAGACTGAGAAGGAGAGAGAGGTAAGATAAAATAATATCAACTGGCATGGATGAATTTACGATATATATTCTGCGAATTCAGTGATTGTGTTTTGAAAGGCGTAGGCAAAGAGAGAGTAGGCGAGAGAGAGAATTTTAATTCAAACGATGAGATTTCCAGAATAAGTGTTGCCCTCTCGCAGCCACAGTATGAAACAGGGGCCCATGTTGTAAACAAAACACAGCTGATGACCACAAGCACTGGTCTGATTAATTTGGTGAGTTTTTCTGTTTTTAGGTTTAGTTTTCTCAGTTCACGGAAGTTATGATCACAGTAATGTTATTAAATGCAATGTAAATGTGTGTTAGCTTTCACAATGCACATTATACAAATATATGATGATGTTTTATAAAGATCTTTGATCGCGAAAACTTTAATTTTACAATAAACATGATATTTTTTATACTTATAATTTCTGACAGTAATGTGGGCAGGGGAATTTAAAATAAAATACGTCAATAAAAGTAAATTGTCTTTTTTTTCCTTGTAAATTTCTAAATGGAGCAAGTGTAGTTTGTCCCCCTGACGCAAAAGGAGACACAAACTACATTAGGTCAAAGTTGGGATACGTAAACTACACTAGGATCTTTAGGAGACATTTTTTGGACGTTTTCCAGTTTATGTACCGTTTTCTACAATGTTGGCTTTTATGCAACTTTCTAGTGTTTCTTTGCTTCTGTTAGGCACAGCATAGAGTAAAACAGAAGGTTAGGTTAGGTTAGGTTATCAAGAACTTACCTCTCTTAAAAAGTTATAATCGACGGCGGTTGTATGACCAATCAAAAATAAATTATATGAAAAACGGTACACAAACTGGAAAAGTCCCATTTTTCAAATGAATCCATCAATAAAACGTTAAAACTAAAATATTACGACTTAACCTAACCAATCGTCAATTTATATATATATATATATATATATATATATATTGTCGTGCGCACCTTTCTTTTACTTAGGTACTGCGCACCTTTATTTCTTTTACAGTTTCTGACACCATTTAAGTAGTGCCCAACCCGTTTATTTATTTATGGTGCTGGACACCCTTTTATTTATGTTAATTCACTCACTGACACCCTTTAATTCTATTTCAAATTATTTCTTGCGCGCGTGTGCTTTGCGTGCAGGATGACTCGACCTATCCAGACGGATGGCCCTTTAAATTGATAGACGTAAGTTCCTTCGGCTTTCCAGAAGCCTACTTTGAATGTTAATTCACCTCAGCTAACAAGAGAGGCCTATTGCAAGGTATCGAAAACAACATACGCCCTCTTATAAAGTTTATTAAATGTTACTCGAAACAGTACATGAATTTAGAAATTTATTCTGAAGTAAATTTATCAATTTCTATACAATGCAATCCAATTTTAAATTCAAAGACAAAGTTCACAGTTATCTGAATTTAAGTAATTTATATAGAGGGGCTTTATATTTTAGTAACAATAAAACTTGGCACTAAATGAAATTTTCAAAATTGACAAAGGAATGGGAAAGACTGAATTACTTACAAAATTTAGAAGTTATTCTCAACAGTTCTGCGCGAGTCCCGCAGATTTATTTCCAGAACAGAACACCCAAAAAAACCGAGTGTCCCATTAATTTTAGATTCCTTCACAAAATTATTGACGGGTCATGCACAATAGGTATTCTGACTAAATTCTCTTTTACAGTCGCTAACACTAAGTTCTTATACAAAAGTTCGCGTAAACGAAGGCGATTCAAACTTTAAGTACAATCGTGACAAGGTTACTTCGACTTAGAAATTTCTATTTCGCCACAAGTCTAAAGAATTGCTTGAGCCACTGTTAACTTTCGGAGGAACGACTACAACTGATTTGAAACTCTAAGTTCCACCTCAGAATTACAAAAACTCCTCCCTTTGGTGTCTAAAGGACCTATCAAAACCAATTTCATTACATGACATCATTCGTACAAAATTACTGATCTTCTATTGGCTCTACTCTCAACTTTGTTAAATTCTACGCTCCGCCTTTCTTAACGAAATTTTTAAATTAAAATTTGAAAATTTAAATTTAAAATTTAAAAATTTAAAACAACTTTTAAATTTCGCTCGAGGGTTTACCTCGGACGAAACCACGATAAACAAAAGTGACAGCTTACAAGGTTCCAAATGGAAACAGACTCTTAAGCTATAACTGCCCTTTGACCTCTACCATAAATCTACCCAAGACTGTCAAACAATAAGTTCTCTTCTCCGATTACACACTCAGCCTTTGGTTATACTCAAGGCGTCGGCATTCTTTACTTTGGTCGGTGTTCATTTTAAAAGATTTAAATTTTCACGCGAAATTAAATCAATTTCAAAATCCCTCCCATGAGAAACCGAATTAAGATAGAACAAAACGTTAAGCAATTTGAAACACACTAATTCATTCGTTCATGAATATTTATAAATCAAAACACCTTGCTTTTAAAGAGGTACACAACGAAATCTTAAACTAAAATTTCTGCATCTATTTTACAAAAGATTTAGGCATGCCAATTTGATGGTTACAACAATATATATATATATATATATATATATGCCTCTATGGATCACCTGAAGATCCGTCACCCCAGCCGTTTTTAGTTAGCTTTATAAGGCTAACTAACGAAAATATCACGACTTAACCTAACCAATTGTTAGATCAACTGTATGCCCTTGACGATTGCTTAGGTTAGGTCGTGATATTTTCGTTAGTTAGCCTTATAAAGCTAACTAAAAAAGGGTGGCGTGACGGATCTTCAGGTGATCCATATATATATATATCCCCCTCGATTAGGTACTCCGGCTTGCCGGGCCGAGGGGGCTCGTACACCTCGTGGGTTGTTGGGGTTTCCTCAACTCCTCGCGGGGTGTGGGCGAAGAGTTACCTAGTTGCGTTTTTTTTTTTTTCTTTTTCCTTTTCTTTCTTTTGCTCCCCTTTTTTTCCGTCTCTCCCGGAATTTCTTTTGTCTTGACTCGGTCTTGTGCCTCTGTTAATTGTAGTATCCCCCCCCCTCTGTTTGTATTTTGCAGTCTTGGGGTCATCGGGTGCACCCGCCGGGGGGCATCGCTCCGTGGCTGAGCCGTGCTCTGGGGACGGTACGGGCGCCCGGACCGCTGCTGCGTCTGGATTGGGTCTTTGCTTGGCCCTTAACGGACAAATCTCCGTAGTGCCAATCTGCTGTTTTTAAAACGACAGTCAGGTTGGGGGGCGGGCTACCCGGGACGTTGGGCCTGCGCCTTGAAGGATGCAGCGGCGGATGGTGCATTGCCTTGGGTCCGAGGCTGTCTTTTTTGTAAAGCTATTGTTTATGGGTTCAATTTCTAAACTTCAATCCCCTCCTGTTGACGACTCTGGCCCGCCCTTGGATTTGGATAAGACTACTACTTCTGGTCGTTCAGCGGCCTCTGCCTCCGCTGGATTGACCTTCAAGCCGTATGGCCCCCTCTCGTCCTCTGCGGCGTCTGGCTCTCGTGGCCGGACTCGTGGTGGCCGTAGGGCGGGGTCTTCGCGGCCCTTGTTCTCTCGCCCACTCCCGGTTACCGTTACACATGGACCTGTCCCGGCTGTCAATTTCTGTCCGGTGGACAGGTTCCTTGTTCTCCGCCCTTCCGCTGGCTCCCTTCCGGGCAACTCGGAACGGGTGTTTCAGCGCCTTAAGACGGTGGGGGTTCCCTGTCGTTATGATATCCGCCCTCTGAAGGATGGGTCTCTTCTTTTGAAGTCCCGTTCTTCGGGGGTGACTGAGTCCCTTCTACAGTTGCAGGATGTCTTGGGTTGCAGAGTTTCTGTGACTCCCCATCCGCAATTGAATAGCTGTCAGGGCACCATTTTCGCTTCCCGTCTGCTGTCAATCCCGGTTGGCGAGTTGCAGGAGGATCTTGCCCCCCAGGGGGTAACGAAGGTCTTCCGCTTTTCGTCGCGCCGGGATGGTGCTCTTACCCCGTCCGCTCGTCTGCTCCTGACCTTTGACTCCCTTGTGCCTCCGGCCCAGGTGTTCTGGGGCGTGGGTGATCGCCGGTCGTGTGAGTTTTCGGTGCGACCATATGTGCCTGACCCGGTTCGTTGCTTTGGCTGCAACCGGTTCGGCCATGTTAGCTCTGCGTGCCGCCGTGAGGGTAAGCTATGTGTCCGCTGCGGTGGGCCTGCGCACCCTACCCCGTGCACGAAGCCCCCGCGGTGCTCGAACTGCTCGGGGGCCCACCCTTCCTCCTCTCGGGACTGCCCCGTTTTCAAATTTGAATTCGAGGTGCGGTCCTTAAGGACTACCGAATTCCTTAGTGCGCGGGAGGCGCGCGATAGGGTCCGTGACCGGGAGCCGCGGCGGGGGTTGTCCTATGCTGCGGCTCTTGGCCCTGGCGGGTCCTCGGGCCCCTCCCGTGCTACCCCGGCGTCTACCGGAGTGGTGCCCCCCCTGGAAGTTCCGGGGGTTGGTGGTCCTCCTGGCGCCGCGGGCCCTTCTTGTTCCTCTGCCTCACTTTCAGACATCCCATCTGATTCCCTGCCTACAAGTGCCCCTTCTCCCTCTCCGGCCTTGGGGTCTGGATCCTTGCCTACTCGTCTCTCGGGTGGGGAAGGTGATGCCCCGAAGGGGAGGAGGAAGCGTCGCCGTGGTCGGAGTCGGAGTCCTCCAGACCCGATCATGACCGCTGCTCGCCCTGCTTCCCCTTCTTCACCGGAGGGGAAGCGGCGCGCCGCTCCTGATCCGCTCGGGACTCCCCCCGCTATACGGAGGGCTGGTGAGGCGTCACCAGTGTCCGGGTGTCGGTTGAGGTACACCGCCCCATGACACCCTCGATTACTGACGCTGTTCCCATGGTGGACCCGGTCGAGAGGAGCCTGGCCCTTCTTCATGGAGTCTCTCTCCTGGATCTACCTCTCCCACCTGTGGTGGACCTTTCCTCCCCCCCCCCGTCAGTGCTTGTCTGGTTTGACGAGCCCTCGAACATCTGGTTCTCCCCAGCCCCCCTCTGGTGGGGAGTCGGGGGTTTCGGCTGGGCCCGTCTCGTCGTCTCTCCCCCCCAGGGGAGCCCCCCTCTGAACTCCCTGTTCCACTCTCCACCTCTCGTTCTACTACGGGTGAAGCAGCTGCGGGGTCGGTGGCCCCTACCCCCCCGTTCGGGGTGAGTCGGGGAAGCCGATTCCGTCCCTGGTTGCGGACCGTTGAGTTTGCTGCTCAGCTTGGTCCGTGGCTATTTCTCTGTTTTCTCTGCCTCTTATAATGCCACTTCCCCTTATAGTTCCATTTTGCATTGGAACTGTAGGGGGCTTTTAGCTAACTGGGAGAACCTTGCTTCCCTGCTGAAGAGCGAGCGGCCTTCCTGTGTTTGTCTCCAGGAGACTATCCTGGCTGCGCGGGGACTCCCTCGTCTCTCTGGCTATGTTGGTTTCCCTTGCACCCCGGATGAGCACACACGCCGGCGGGGTGCGGCGATTTATGTGCATCATTCGTTACCATCGCGAGGTGTGCCTCTTCGCACTTCCTTGCAGGCTGTGGCTGTGCGGCTATTTTTAGATCGCCAGTACACTGCCTGCTCGATTTATATTCCTCCTCATGACCCTCCTTCTCGCGACGCGGTTCGCGAGTTGGTGTTGCAACTACCTCGACCGTTTCTCCTCCTCGGGGACTTTAACAGTCGCGACCCGGCTTGGGGAGATGTCCGGTCGACTAATGTTGCTGGTATGTTGCTCTCCTTAATGGAGGAACTTTCCTTCGCGTGCCTCAATTCCGGTGAACCTACTTACTTCCACGAACCCACGGGTTCATTTACCTGTATTGATCTCTCCTTGGTGTCCCTCGATGCCTTACTCGATTTTTCGTGGAAGGTGTTGGGGGACTCTTATGGTAGTGATCATTACCCAGTCTGTCTTGAGCCGGTCGGACCGCAGCCGGGTGTCTCGTCTCGACCGAGGTGGTGCCTTGCGCGGGCTGACTGGCCATCCTTCAGAGCTCGTTCCGTCATTACCCGTTCGGTGTTGAGCTTTGGCTCTGTGGATGAAAGCTTGGAGTTCTTCGAGCGGGTATTGATGGGCGTCGCGGAGGACTGTATCCCTCGATCTTCCGGTAACCCGCGGACGCGTAGCGTCCCGTGGTGGACTCCAGCATGTCACCGGGCGGTGTGCGAGAGGAAGAGGGCGTCGCGCCGCTTCCACCGCACCCGGCGCGCGGACCACTTGATTGAGATGCGGCGGGCGAAGGCTTTCGCCCGCCGGACTCTCAAGTTGGCCCGTCGGGCCTCTTGGCGTGCTTTTGTGTCCGGCATTTCCTCGTCTACCCCTTCTGCTACTGTGTGGCGGAAGGTACGTAGTATCGAGGGGAAGCCGGTCCCTGCTAGTCGCCCTGTCCTTCGGGACGGGGACGGCTTCCTTTCGGATCCTGCTGCTGTGGCCGATCGGCTGGCTGGGGCTTTTGCTGCGGTTTCCCGTTCGCCTTCAGCTGCGGATCGTCCTTTGTCGAATGTTACGTTCCCGCCGCCTGGGAACGAGCCCTATAACCATCTCTTTACGATGCGGGAACTTCGGGCTGCCTTGGCAACCCGTCGTTCTTCCGCCCCTGGCCCTGATGACATTCCGTATGACTTTCTTTGGAATCTGCACCCGATGGCCCTACACTTCTTGCTGGATCTTTTCAACCGGGTGTGGGTTGAGGGGTCGTTCCCTTCCCGTTGGAGGGAGGCGATTGTGGTCCCGATACCTAAGCCGGGGAAGGATCCGGCGGAGGTGGCGGGCTATCGGCCTATTGCCTTGACGAGCTGCTTATGCAAGCTCCTTGAAAAGATGGTGGCCGTCCGACTTTCCTTTACACTGGAGTCGCTTGGGTTATACCCCCCGACCCAGTATGGCTTTCGTCGATTTCGGGGTACTCTGGACCCCCTTCTCCTCCTTGGTCATGATGTACGGGAGGCCTTTTCCCGCCGGAATCTTGTTCTGGCCGTCTTTTTGATGTCCAAAAGGCCTATGACACGACCCGTCGGGGAGTTGTCATGGACCGTTTGAAGTCTCTTGGTTTTGTGGGCTTTTTGCCCACATTTCTTCGTAACTTCCTCTGCCGTCGCACTTTCCGCGTCCGTAATGGGGCGGCCCTATCTGACCTGTATGTTCAGGAGGAGGGGGTGCCCCAGGGGTGTCTTAAGCGTCTCCTGCTTCAACCTGGTCATGTCTGCGCTACCGGGAGCCCTTCCGCCCTCGGTGCGATGTTCCATCTATGCCGACGATCTGGCTGTCTATGCCGCGGGGAGGAGTCCCCCCCTCGTGGAGAGGCAAGTCCAACTCGCGGTCAATCGGGTTGAACGCTGGGCGTCGTCGGTGGGCCTTACGCTGTCTTCCCCGAAGACTTCGTGTGTGGCCTTCCTTCCGCCGAGGAGACGGGGATCCGGCGCCGTCCCGACCTTTGATCTTACACTCGGGGGTCAGCCTCTGGCCCTCGTTCAGTCAGTGCGTTTCCTGGGTATGGTTTTCGACAGCCGTTTGAGCTGGGTTCCCCACCTTCGCCGGCTGCGCGAGTCTGCAAGACGTACCCTGGATTTGCTGGGACATCTGTCGCATACTACATGGGGCGCGGATAGGCGGACACTCCTCCGTTTGTACGTGTCCCTGGTACAGTCAAAATTAGATTATGGGAGTGTGGTGTATGGCTCCGCCTCCCGTACGGCCCTTCGGATACTGGATCCGGTCCTCTCTAGAGGACTGCGCATGTCATCTGGCGCCTTCCGCTCCTCTCCGGTTGATAGTCTGCAGGTTGAGTGCGACATCCCTCCCTTGGGGGATCGGAGGTCGTTCCTCATTGCTAAGCACTATCTCCGGATCCTCCGTCTTCCCAACTCTCCTCTGTTCCAGGTGGTGGAGAGGGCGTTCTGCCGGGATGGGGGTTGGTATTTCACCGACACGGTGACCTCCCTCCTCGATGGTATGGGCACTCCTCCATCCGTTATACCGGTCTCTTTCAAGGGTGTTGCACCTTGGGAGAGCACCCCTGTTGCGTGCTGTAGGGCGTTGCGCCCCGTTCGCAGGGCCGATTCTGACTCTGCCTTGCTTCGGTCTCTGTTCCTTCAGCATGCGGCGTGTCACTCTGCATGTGTTGCGGTCTTCACGGATGGCTCGAGGTCGTCGGGGGGCGTTGGGGCCGCGGCTGTTCCCCAGTCGTCTGCCCTTGCTCCCCGATGTACCCGTCTCCCTGATGAGGCTTCCGTTTTCACGGCGGAGCTCTATGCCATTCTGAGCGCTCTGGAGGTGGTGCGGGAGCATCCGGATGGGTCGTTTGTCATCTATTCGGATTCCCGCAGTGCCCTGGATGGCCTGGAGTGTTTTGACCCTGTCCACCCACTGGTCCGACGAATCCAGCTACTGTGCCATACCCTTGTCGCTTTCGGTGGCAAGGAGGTGGTATTTTGCTGGGTCCCAGCACATGTTAACGTGGCTGGTAATGAGGCTGCCGATCGAGCTGCCCGTTCCGCGTGCCGACTACAGGTTTCACCCGTGTCCCTCCCCTTTTCCGATTATATCCCTGGCTTCCGTAGGTTTTTGCGCTCCCGGTGGCAGAGTCGCTGGGATGGCGCTACAGATAACAAACTTTGCAAGATTAAACCCAAATTGGGATGTTGGGCCTCTTCCTTCCATCGGTCGCGCCATAAGGAGGTGGCTCTGGCCCGCCTCCGTATTGGCCACACCCACCTGACCCATGGCTATTTGATGGCCGGGGATCGGGTGCCCCGATGTCCCAATTGTAACGTTTTCCTTACAGTTGCCCACCTCCTGGTGGAGTGTCCGCTTTACTCTGCGCTGCGCGCAGAGTATTTTCCCTTTTTGGAGAGCGTCGGGCCTTCTGATAGGCTTGGCGCTATTCTATCTGAAGGTCCCTACTTTTCGATAACCGGGTTGTTCTCCTTCCTCTTTCGCTCCCGACTTCTTTACCGGCTGTGACTCCGCTATGATCTTTCTGCTTCCCCCCCCCTCCTCCTCCTCCCCGTCTATTGTTCATTTCCATTAGCTGTTCCTTAATTTTCGTCCTGTGTTCGCTCTGCTATCCACCTTTCTTTTGGTGGCCATGAGCGGTCATACTTTTTTGAAAAAAAAAAGAAAAAAAAAAAAAAAAAAAAATATATATATATATATATTTATTTATTATTTATTTGACGATTGGTTAGGTTAAGTCGTAATATTTTCGTTAGTTTTAACGTTTTATTTGATTAAGTATACGTAGGCAAAGTTGGGGACCGTAAACTACACTAGGATAGTGCAGGGGACCGTAAACTACACTAGGATAGTGCAGGGGACCGTAAACTACACTAGGATAGTGCAGGGGACCGTAAACTACACTAGGATAGTGCAGGGGACCGTAAACTACACTAGGATAGTGCAGGGGACCGTAAACTACACTAGGATAGTGCAGGGGACCGTAAACTACACTAGGATAGTGCAGGGGACCGTAAACTACACTAGGATAGTGCAGGGGACCGTAAACTACACTAGGATAGTGCAGGGGACCGTAAACTACACTAGGATAGTGCAGGGGACCGTAAACTACACTAGGATAGTGCAGGGGAACGTAAACTACACTATGATAGTGCAGGGGAACGTAAACTACACTAGGATAGTGCAGCGGAACGTAAACTACACTAGGATAGTGCAGGGGAACGTAAACTACACTAGGATAGTGCAGGGGAACGTAAACTACACTTGTTCCTTCAAAATTTATACATATTTTTTTGTGAAATTCCTATAAGTGTATATGTAAATTTCATAAATTACTTAAATAAACTGCAGTGAGCATAAATTGTGTTTTATTACCATTTGCCTTATATCATTAAAATTTTACCTGTTGGTCAAGGTTCCATGAATTTTTTTTTTTTTAAATAAAGCTTCCGTGGCTTCAAAAAGTTTGAAATACTCTGGCCTAGGCTATATTAAAGTATTAATTGGCATGTGCGAGTAACTAATGTTATAAATTGAATTAATAAATTACTCCTAATCACATCAACTCGACTTATTTTGGTCCTAGGATATGACCAAAGTAGGTTTTATACATTATTTGATCTCTTTGAGGTTTGTAGTTTATTAGGTATTTAATTTAATTATATTTTAATATAATTTCAGCGGTCTTGATAAATTTAAAATTAGTTATATTAAATATTTAAATTGCTCTTAGTATGAACGTCTCGTGGCTCGATAGGTTAGGGTGCCACCCGGCAGTGTTGAGATTTGGCTGAGTTGTGGGTTCGAACCAGAGTGGTACTTAGAGCTAGACGGTTGTCTTTTCTGTATCTTACGTCACGATGAAGCGGCGGGCTAGTCACCCGGGGCCGATGGATTCGTAGTCAGCGACGCTAACCACTACACCACCGAGGCTAATGAATATTTCCTCTGGTGTTTTCCATGAAACCCGGAAATTTGTACGCGAACATTTGTACGACGGAAATTTATACGCCAGCATTTGTACGCCAGAACATTTATACGACTGGAAATTTATACGCCAAGCATTTGTACGACGGTAATTTATACGTTATACGCAAGAAATTCATGATCAGTTAATAAAATTGAATTTGAAACTAAGTAAGTTAAAATACAAATCATCACAAATTATGAAATTATATATTACAATAATTAAATGCATAATTGAAACTAGATTTCAGCTTATCAATTTAAGAGAAAATGTAACTAGCGATATACAGAACGAAAGTCATTTAAAAAATCGGAGAACAAAGCTTGCGAGTTTTTTCTCATTAATCTCCAGACCTAACCTAACCACCTGTACCTATTCAATAGCCATTTACCTACCTGTTAATCCTTTAATGCACTGTGATACATGATAAAATTAAAAATTCTTTAAATTGAAATTATTTTCAAAATATTTAAATAATGTTTACTTTTATTTATTTTTTTTTTTGCACCTGTGCTTATGTTTATATAAAAAAAAAAATGGTTACGGTTATTATCATGGGTAGATCGCATACTTAAGTCAAAAAGGTCCGGCAGAGCGCAGACTTAAATTACCGTCGTACAAATGTCAGTCGTATAAATTTCCAGTCGTATAAATGTTCTGGCGTACAAATGCTGGTGTATAAATTTTTGTCATACAAATGTTGACGTACAAATTTCCGCACACGGTTTTTCATACAGTTACAACGCCACCCCTACGATATTACAGTAATTGAAAAAACATGGAGCCCACGAAAAAGCATATTCGACATGTGATGCTGTATGAGTTCCATAAAGGATCTAACGCTAGTGAATCCGCAAGAAACATTCAGAGTTTATGGAAATAATGATGTGAGCGAATGGATGTGTAGGAGATGGTTTGAGAAGTTCAGAAATGGAGACTTCAGTCTGAAAGATTATCGACGAACAGGACGACCAAATGAGTTAGATGAAGAGTTGCTGAAAGCAACAGTGGAGGAAAACCCAACGGTAACTGTAAGAGAACTTGGCCTGCAACTCGGCGTTAGCCATATGACCATTCATCGTCATTTGAAGCTGTTAGGAAAAGTAGTGAAGGTTGGAAAATGGGTTCCGCATGATTTGTCACGAGCGAATCTTCAACATTGAATCGACATTTGCACATCACTGCATTCTCGGCAACTGCAGGCACCGTTTTTGAATCGGATCGTCACTGGGGATGAAAAATGGGTCCTCTATAACAATATTAAGCGTCGACATCAGTGGCTCAGCCGTGAAACAAAGCCTGAACCTCAGCCAAGGAATGGACCCCATCCAAAGAAAATTTTGCTATGCGTTTGGTGGGATATGCAAGGAATTATTAATTTTGAGCTTCTGCCAGATAACCAAACAATCACAGCTGAAGTCTACTGCCAACAACTCCAACGATTGAAGATGGCATTACAAGAAAAACGTCCTGCATTAATTAATCGCAGAGGTGTTCTATTCCACCGGGATAACGCGCGCCCTCACACTGCTCGAATCACCACTGCCCAATTGGAGGCATTTGGTTGGGAAAAAATGCCTCATCCACCTTATTCTCCGGACATCGCACCTTCAGACTACCATTTATTCAGAAGTCTGCAACACCACCTAGATCAGAGCTTTCCAAACTTTTCACGTTGGCGACACACTAATTAATTTTTGTTATCAAATATCAGATAATTTTTCAGTAGGTGGTTTATCTTGTAGCCGATTTTGTTGATACAAAAATCAAAATTTTCAAAATACAAAAAAATTGAAAATAATTAACTAAATTTGGCGACACACCTGGGAGGTATTGGCGACACACTAATGTGTCGTGACACACAGTTTGGAAAGCTCTGACCTAGATGGACAAAAGTTGGAATCTAGGGAAGCTATTGAAAACGAAGTGATCGCTTTTTTTTTTTTAACTCGAAACCAAGGGATTTCTTCGAACTTGGCATAAAAAACTTTTCTACAGGTGGGAGGAGGTTATAGAAAAAGAAGGGAATTATATTGATGATTAATTTGTCATTATGTCCTTTAATTTTTGTTCTGAATGAACTAAAAAATCGAGCAGAATATATGTTACAACCTTATACATTAAAACTTAAAAGCTTCGGATATAGACAATTAACACACTACGTATAAATATTTACAGGGTTCTTTAATTTTTTACAGGCCTTGGACAGCACATTTCCATGGGTCCCTTGTAGATTTGTGGGGTTCAAACCCCTGAACCCCTCTGATTTCGAACACGGCGTGAGTGTTGTCGGCCTATAATTAGGATAACCTAGCGTAATGTAGGCCCGAGTATCCATTTAGTCAAAACTAATTCGATATCTATGGGCTTTGTCTCATAGCTGTGTCTGGATTCCTAAATTTTACCAAAATCTTATTTTGACCTAGCAAAAGAAATAAGATTTGAGTAAAATTTTAAACCAGATATATCTCCGAGATAGCCTGTCAGCAACTCTCACATTAGCCTGTCAGCAGAGATGGGCAGTATTTAAATGCATATTTAAATACATTTGTATTGTAATTTGTAATACTTGTATTTATAAATACTTTTTTCGGTGTGTATTTAAATACTTTGAAAGGGTATTTGTTATTTGAAAATACATATTTTTAAATACATTTCGCAAATATATTTCTTAGCCTCAACTGTCAGATAACAATTTGCGCCCTGAAACAAAATACAAAATCTTTCTAATCATCTAGGCCACCTGATCCAATCGTTACTAGATGGGCCAGTTGGTTGAATGCAACATTTTATTACGCAAGACATCTTCCAAAAGTAAGACAGATTGTGGAAGGATTCGAGGGCAACGGGATCCTCATTAAAAGAGCGAAAGCTGGCATCAAATCAGGTGGGTTAGGTTTCCAGCTCTTACAGTTGCAAGAACAATACTCTTCATTATGTTCTCTTTTAGGAAAAATGGAGAGCACAGATTTTATTATCAAAGAAGCATACGAAGCGGTCAATACCATATATTTTGGAGAAGATTATGTTAATATAAAAAAATTATATAAAAAAGCGTTTGCAAACAAATGACATCAAGGATATAATTTTGATGACCAGGAATGCTATATCTCAATCATTATACGTTCTACTAAAAAACTGTCAACCTACCTCAGCATGAGTCGAAAGAAGTTTTTCAATTCTTCGAAAACTCCTAGCCAAAGACAGAAACTTCAAATCTGAAAATGTTAAAAACTATATTGCGGTGTTGTACAGTATAATGCAGATGTGGAATAATTGTATTTAAAGATGTTAACTGGCTGCATGTGGAGTGTTGTATAATATATTAGTTTTATGTATCAATCTATAAATAGATTATACAATTTATCACTAAAATTACGCAACTAATAGTTTGTAATCACGAAAATTGCTTTACAATAAGTCAAATTAGACAATTTAATGGCACATATTTATTAGGTCAATAAAGTCAATTTTGGAGGAAAAGAAGGTCAGTTTTGTTTTTGTTTTTAGGTCAATAAAAAATTGCTCTACTTATGAGTTATGCATATATGTTTATAAAGTTTAATAGATGATAATATCAATAAACTAATGTTACCAAGAGATAGGTTTTAGAAAAAATTCTGGCATGATATAGTTGGATAAGTATTTAAAAATGTATTTGAGATGTATTTAAATACATTTTTGATGTAATGTACTTAGTATTTAAATACATTTTGAAAATATGTAATGTATTTGGTATTTAAATACTTTTTTAAGGAAGTAATGTATTTAGTATTTAATTACATTTAAAGTATTTTGTGCCCATCTCTGCTTGTCAGCAACTCACACACATATATAGCTTGTCAGCAACTCACACACATATATAGCTTGTCAGCAACTCACACACATATATAGCTTGTCAGCAACTCACACACATATATAGCTTGTCAGCAACTCTCACACACACATATATAGCTTGTCAGCAACTCTCACACACACACATATAGCCTGTCAGCAACTCACACATGCGTATATAGCCTGTCAGCAGACCTCAGTGACGTAATGGCGTCATTTTGACGTCACCCTGACGTCCGCTGATTTAAAAATGTGAGCGTAGGGACAACGTTGTCTGGATTTTAAAGTTTTACCTGAACCGTCAGGAAATTTAACAAGTAAAACATTTTTTCAGGGACTTATAGGATAAGAAAACTACGAATTTTTAAAACGCCAGAACCATCCTACAGCTCCGACCTCGTTGGTACACTTAAACGTAAGTACTTAAAGTGATATGATCCTTAACATAAGATAAGACCTTTTAACTAACATACATTTGAAAACCAAAGCCACACGTTAATTATGATACGAAAAATAAAGTTTTAAAAATACACACAATTCACTAATGAAGAATTGATAACGTAAAATTGGTCCGGAGTTGTACTGCATTTTTAATTAACATTTTTTTACATTCATTTTTTTTTATTCATTTTTTTTCATTCATTTACCTGATGTAAAAAAAAAGGTTGGTAATTTCTTATCTTAATTTTTATAGTCTATGAATGTAATTAAAATTAATAAAAGGTTTATTGATTACATTAATTTATGTAGATTAATATAATTTAAGTATGGGTATGGCACAAACTGGGTATGGGGATTCGTTGGATAAAATGAACTGATAATATAAGGATTTGTTTTTAATTTTAATAAATAATAAAAAATTCAAAATGCTCAGATTTGATTAGTTTTATCGAACATTATTTATATGAAAGTACGAAACTCCGCCCACTTTTGGGTCACTTTTTATCTTTTGCCATCTAGTGTATGGAAAGAGAACTAAATTACCCCAAAAAACGTCATCAGCTTAAATTATAGTTCAGTATTTACTATTATATAAATTAATATATAATCAAATATAGGAATGAATTAGGCATACATTTTTTTTTAAATGAATGTGATATACGAGTATGCCCTTCTGCAAAGCTTAGTTCTCATTCTATACGCAAGGTGGCCAATATCTAAAATTCATTTGGAGGGATAACGCACTAAATAATGGAAAAATATATATATATATATATATATATAATATATATATATATCAGCGGTTCTGAACCTTTTTCGTGTAATTTATCCTTTCGACCAGTTCACCCAGCCAGATTTACCCCACCCCCCCCCCCCCTTAAATAGGTTAAGCGTTAAGACGGTTAAGTAAACAAACTAGACTCGATGACAAACTTTATTATCATTAGGTAATAATAAATCAGTGTGATGGCTGAAATTGCATTGATATATGGTAAACAATATTTTGTTTGTCTGATTTAACCTTACGTCTCAAAAAGCGTGATACTTTCCCGCGGTTCCAAAATTTACCCCAGGTTAAGAAGTACTGATATATATGGAGTGCCACATTTCTGAAGAAATGTAAAGAGAGTATTGCCAAACTGCTATACTCACTATGGAAGAAATCACTCGACACAGGACAAATTCCACTGCCATTATAGAACGCGAACATTGCCCCTTTATTCAAAGGTGGTGACAGAGGAATACCCAAGAATTATCGGCCGGTAGCTCTCACCTCAGCGAACCTACCTACTACCGACAAGAAAAGAACTTATACAACCAAAATCAGCATGGTTTCAGGGCTGGAAGATCATGCCTATCACAGCTATTACATCACCAGGAGAAAATATTGGAAATACTGTGTCGAGGACAAAACTTAGATGTAATCTGTACTGACTTTGCTAAAGCCTTCGATAAATGTGACCATGGAATTATAGCACATAAACTTAAGAATACAGGAATTACTGGAAAACTGGGAAGATGGATATTTAATTTCTTGACGCAAAGAATACAAAGAGTGGTGGTAAATTGAGTCAAATCGGAAGACTCGGAAGTAGCGAGCTCTGTCCCACAAGGGACAGTACTAGCTCCCTTGCTGTTCATAATAATGATTGCAGATATTGATGCAGATATCGATGACAGTATTGTATCATGTTTCGCGGATGAGACAAAGATATGCAAGGAAATATTAAACGAAGGTGACATAGAAAGATTACAAAACGACATTGAAACATTATTCCAGTGGGCAGAAGACAACAATATGAAGTTCAACGAAAAAAAATTCCAATTTCTAAGATATAGTAATAACAAGGAGCTACAGAATAAAGGGTACAAAACTCTGCAAGCCAAACAGATAACACCAAATTCACAAGACAGGGATCTTGGAGTAGTAATGTCGTCGGATGCAGAATTCAGAGAGCACTATAAAATCAAAATCACAACGGCTAGAAAAATAATGGGAATCATCTGGAGGAGCTTCCGCAGCAGAAAAGCAAACTTCATGCTCAAATTATGGAAGAGTCTAGTCCTACCAATAATTGAGTATTGCTCAGTACTCACAAGCCCATACAGAGAACGAGACATTGCGAACATTGAAGCTATACAAAAGACTTTTACATTTAAGATAGAAGAAACGGAAGGTGATTACAATCCCTGGAGCTCTACTCTCTCGAAAGAAGGCGCGAGCGGTACACAATAATATGCATATGGAAAATACTTGAGGGCTCTGTCCCTAACCTCAGAAATGAAACAGAAACAAACTTGAATGAGAGAGGCAGATTTTGTACGGTCCCAGCTACGGTGGAACAAGGGGCCATGAAAACGAGGATGGAAAATACCCTCAGAATACGAGGCCCAAAGCTTTTCAATGTCCTACCAAAAGAAGTGAGGAATCTCCAGCACACGGATCTGGATAACTTCAAGAACCAGCTGGACAGATTCCTGTGCAAAGTCCCTGACCAGCCATGCGTGGCTGGCTACGAGGGCAGGAGGAGATCATACAACAATTCCCTCCTTCACCAAATCCTACTAATGAGGCGGGATGCTGCAGGGGGGTCGACGTAGGTCGATCCTGAACCGTCGTTCGAACTCGCCTATTCATGATATCCACAGACCGTGCATGGAATAAGGAACTCTTCTGCGAAAATTAAATTCACTATAGTCTGAATAAGTAATGGTAAATGACAAACACTATAGTTTTTTCTTTTTAATGATGTTAGCCCTACGTGGGCTCAGTTTAATCTCATCATGAAACGGACATGTGTGCCTTGGGAAGTGGACTCTCAATTTTGCCAGTTGAGGTTTAAGTTTTTTTTTGGCTAAGAATACAATAGTTACCCCTTTTTCTTTGATGTATTCAATCCGACGTGAATGCAACGAGTCTTTTGCTTATTTTGAGGTTCTGAATATAGTTGGGCTGGGATGCTTTAAACCCTAGATCCTGTCCCAAAGCTGGATTCTATATTTTTGGGGCCTTTTTGCGAGTGACCCGTTGCCCACGTCGGGTTAACATCATGAAAAAGAAAAAGCCATAGTGTTTCTCATTTACCATTACTTATTCAGACTATAGTGGATTTAATTTTCCCAGAAGAGTTCCTTGTTCAATGCACGGTCTGTGTGTATCACAATATATATATATATATATATATATATATATTATATATATATATATAACGGTAGTGTAGTGGTTAGCATCGCTGACTACGAATCCATCGGCCCCAGGATCGAGACCCGGTGACAGCAGGTGGCGCAAAGCAAAACCCAACTGTTCATGCTTGCACACAATAAAAATTGGTTGGTAGGTAAATGGGTACCCTGGGTAGCCTTGTGGTTATGACGCTGGGCTGCTGATCGGGAGGTCGTGAGATCGGGTCCGGGTAAGGACTGTAATTTCTGGCCGTCTGTGGTGACGCGAGGTTTGGATTCCAAGTTAAACTGTAGGTTTAAGGTGGCTTGATTTTCGTCAGAATGAACAATTTGGACGAAAGCAAAACCAAGGTTTTATATATATATATATATAATATATATATATATATATATATGCGAGAATGAGAGCTTTGTTTTAGATTGAATTTGGATAAATTTTGGAGTAAATAATCTATATTTGATTTTTTGTTTTAAGTTTCGTCATTTTTCGTTTCAAAGCGATATTTGAATGTTTAAATCGACAATACTATCTTATATTCAACATACGCATTGTTTTTTCAACAAATTGGCATTGCAGCATGCAGTTCGACACTTACTACTTGCATTTCGGCAATGCCATTAAGACTAGACATTTCGCAATTGGTTTCGGCTTTTGACATTTTTTTTTCGACTATCCTCACTTTATTTCGACAAAGTGTCGCATATATTCGACAATTTTCATATCATTTCATCATTCTTCCACGCATATCATTAAATAAAGCAAAATTGTTTGGCATTTTAACATATTTATTTATCAAACTTAATTCGAACCACTAAATAATATTTAAATTAGTGATGTACCGATTCCAAAATTTAGCCGATGCCGATACCGATTATTTGCCTATATTTCAAAAAATCACTTCCCTTCATAAATTCTACTAATCTAATGTGAAAACTTTCAATTTTCATATTTTTACGTTTCAAATTTGTTTAGATGTTTTTCCTTAGTTCACTCCACAATATACAGCACCAGGATTTGTTATTCATATACCCGAGCTAACATGATGATCAGGGTTGTTTGGTTTAAACCAATGGTTTAAACCATGGTTTAAATCATTTTTAAAAAAACAAAAAAAACAAAAAAAACAAAAGTATATGAAGAAGAAATAAAAGAATACAGGCAACCTTGCATTTATATTTTGTGCATGCGTGTATTTCCATTAATCTAAACATAACCCCACTTGCATGATGGAGATCTATCAGGGAACTGTCTGAAGATGTGCAGAACAATGCATCACTGTTCATAACTGTCATCTCATGCTGCAGTTGAGGGAATTTTTTCTGCTTTTGGACTGATACAGTCCAAATTAAGAAATAAATTAGGAGTTGATAAAGCTCTTTGTATTTCAGGGTTGGTAAATAAAACAAATTTTTTAATAAAAAATCCAAAACTTTTTTTTTACACGTAGGCTAGGCCTATATGGGCAAAAGAATTATTTTTTAAATATTTGGTTATATGCAAAATTGCACATATCATAAGTCAGATGTTTATTTTCTTAATTTATGGTTAGACTATTGTTTTCTCTGCTTTCAATTTTTTTAACACTTAAATTATATTAGAAATACTAAAAGTTTTCAATTTCCTCAATTTATATATATATAAGCCTACAGGCTGTATATTAAAAACCCAAAAAAACATGTTTTTTTTTTGTTTTTATAAAAAAACCAATGGTTTTTGGTTTTTAAAAAAAAAAGTTTTTTTTACCAACCCTGATGGTGATAAAGTTTTATTACTCAGTGAAATGATAAAATAGTTTGGATCACCTGAAGATCAGGGCCCCCAGCCTTCTTTAGTTAGCCTTATAAGGCTAACTAACGAAAATATCACGACCTAACCTAACCAATCGTCAAGGGCGTACAGTTGACCTAACAAATTTAAATACAAGCAAAAGTAACGAAACATTAAGAAATAGGTTCACTTTCCGTCATCAATATCTTCCATAGTAAAACACCTCATTAAGTAAACTTCAGAGTTTGTGCAGCAATTCTGAACCAACTTAGTGTTAATAACCTGAAGACTATCATTTACTCTCTCTCTCTCTCTCTCTCTCTCTCTCCATTCGAGGAAGCTCATTCCACGATTTCTTGCTGCTTCTGCATTTGACAGTCTTATTTCTTGCCCTGCGTGAAGAAACGACTCTGATACACAGTATATATATATATATATATGTATATATATATATATATATATTAGTGGTGGACCGGATGTCAGTTTTTCAACATCTGCGGATCTTTAATTTCAATATCCGCGGATGCGGATAATAATATAGAATTATGAATATGACATAATTTTTCAAATTTCGTGATATTACTATTATGGGAGGCAAAGCATAAGAATTAAAATTAATATTAATGTTTTCATTATGATAAAAATAATAACTTTCCCAAGAGTTTCAGCGACAGAAAATTGAATGAAACAAGTTTCATTCAATTTTCTGTATTACCAGGTACCCTATTTATATTTTGACGTTTATATATTTGTTTCTTCATTAATAATTAATACTTTACGTGAAATGTGCATGACTCGGCCTTATAAGCTACTTTCTAAGCTAATTTAATTGTAAATTGCATAATTTATTAGAGGTAATATCCGCATAACATCCGCAGTCAGAAGTGCGGATGCGGATGTTAAAAATGATGCGAATATCCGGTCCACCACTAATATATATACTGTGTGTGTGTGTAATAAATATATATATATATATATATATATATATATATATATATATATATATATGGTGTCCCATAAGTCTGGTCTCATAGGAAAGTTTATTTTAAATTAAATTTACAAAAGTAATACATTAGAATTAACACAAACGTTCGAATTGATGTCTTGTTTTGGAACCTTTTTTTTTTGTTGCAGGTAGAATAACACGCAATGGCTAATATGGAAGTGCGTTACATTTCTGAAGGAAAGGAATATACACAAATTTAATAACGAGAAAAATACATAAGAAAACCTTGAAATAATTGTATAGAAACATTCACTAAATGTATCCACAGCTGACCTTCGTCGTTGTTCCTTGGTATTGTCACAGTTTTGTCTCAAATTCAAATCGTACGTCTTTTTTAACAACGAAAAAAGCACCGTCTAAAGCTCTCTCTATGTTAGAATAGAGACGTGGGGGTTTCATAGGCCACGTGTCTCTCATTAATACATTAACCTTTCTCAGCGTTATTGAGGGATTTCTCTGGATGAGCAATTCTACAAAATCCATCATTTCGTTATCAATCTTTCGACGACGTCCTCTATTTGGTGGTGATCTTTCCAAAGAACCTGTTTCTTTGAACCGTTTAATTATAGTGACGAAGCCGTTCCTCGTTTTACATAAAGAGTTTCAACAGTTGATAAATTAGTCCTCTCCTTTCGAGAGAGCCTCTTCGAGCGTTTCCTGTCATCGTCCGCAATTCTCGCGTATCGGCCGCGTGGCAAAGTGCGAACATCACAAAACCCAAATCACTGATGTAATTTACTCCGCTGTAAAACATTGAAAATATGTCGTGAAAATATGTCGTATAAAATAGTATATTTAACGTGTCCTAACTTCCTAAGGTGTTAATTTATATCAATATAACGAAGTAATTTTAAATAAATTTGATTAATAAATATGTTAAAACGCTGAACACTTTTGTTTTGCTTACTGATATGCTTAGAAAAATACTGAAATGATATGAAAATTGTCGAATATGTGAGGGAAGCCTGAATCAAATGTCAAAAGCCGAAACCTATTGCGAAATGTTTTATGTTAATGACATTGCCGAAATATAAATAGCTAATATCGAATTGCATAATTACACTGCCGAATTTGATTGTAATTGTAAAAAAACAACCAAATTTAATATCGTTTTGTCGATTTAGACATTTAAATGTCGATTTGTAAAAAAAATGTCGAATATGAATTATTTACGCCGAAATATTTTTAAATTTATATTAAAATTCAGTCGAAAAAATGCTGAACATAATCTTTCCTTGTAGTTAACCTCTATTAGTTTAGAAAGTCCTTTAAAGAGTGACTGGTGGGTACACGAGGAGTGTATGCGTGGTGTAAATTTATTCTGAAACATTTCTTTACTGCTCTTTTTCAGACTTTCCTATACCTCTCTATTTCAACACTTTTTCGTGGTACCATGAAATACAATTGTTTATCTTTTCTTTGATTTTTCTATTTTCTCTTCATGTAGAAAATTGTTAGTAATCAGTTTGGAGGTCCAGAAATTGGTACAGAGCTCAGGCCGACTAATGCGGTCCCATTGTTCTTACTCCTGTACAGTATTATTATTATGAGCATCATCGGGATTCGAATCCCCGACCTCATTGTCTTCGCTTCGCTTATAGGGAAACTCTGTTACCCATTAAGCCACAAGGGACGGCCAGGAAAGTGGTATGCTTTCCTTTCTTTTGAGACGTTTACTTTTTTCTGGGATGATCTTGAGGGACCATATTACGTTGGTCATGATTTTAACGTTCTCTGTCCGTCAGAGGGTGCTGAGACGGGCTGTAACGCTGCCACCAACCGGGAAGAATAAGTTCCCTTTAAAAGGGGGAACTAAATCTCACTCCCTAGCTATGTCATGAGTACGTAGCAATACCGCTTCCGTTAGATCAATAAGGTTAAGCGAAGTTCGGTCTGTTCAGTTGTTGGATGGGTGACCGTCCTTTGTTTAGATGATGTAGCGACCCGTAGGATAGTTCGGATCGGACGTAAAGCTGTAGGTCCTCACCCTCACATGACCTTTGCCGTTTCAAAGGAGTTACACAACCCCAAACTTATTATTGCACCTCCTTTCTCCTCCTCAAGTTGGCTTGCTTGGGACATTTTATACAAAATATGTAATACACTATTGATAGGGTCACGTGATTTGAAACTATTTAATAGGAGGGGTCAATTGGTATGTTGAGTTTATACGAGTACTAATGTCGAATATGACGGAATTTGCTGGTTTGGGGCAGCTCATCGAAACTCATTTTATTCAAGGGACTTGTGTGTGTGACTAACCCTTATCTAACCAAAAACTGAAATATATACAAGCTTAGTATATATATATATATATATATATATATATATATATATATATGGGATTAAACTCAGAATGGTCCCCAGAGGTTTTTCATGATACACAAAGACCTTGCATGGAACAAGGAACTCTTGTGGGAAATTAAATCCACTATAGTCCGAATAAGTAATGGTAAATGAATGACAAACACTAGTTTTTTCTTTTTCATGATGTTAGCCTGACGTGGGCAACGGGTCACTCGCAAAGAGGCCCCAAAAATATAGCTTCCCTCACCAGTTGTCTGCAAAGCAAATAGGATCCAGCTTTGGGACAGGATCTAGGGGTTACAGCTACACCTAGCCTATATTCAGAACCTCAATATAAGCAAAAGACTCGTTCCATTCACAGTGGATTGAATACATCAAAGTCTTTGTCATTTACCATTACTTATTCGGACTATAGTGGATTTAATTTTCCCAGAAGAGTTCCTTGTTCCATGCACAGTGTGGTGTATATATATATATATATATATATATATTATATATATATATATATATATATTTGTGTGTGCGCGCGCGCGCGCGCACGACCTGTGACCTTAAGGGCATCCAGAACATGTTTCATCGTGTTCAGATTATTTGCAGCATCATAGCCGATTTTTGACCCGGGCAACAGCCTGACCTGACCTTTTCTTAATGGGTAAATGACAAGTGGCTTTTATTTAATGAAGTACAAGTTTCTAGTCAAATGTTCCGTTGTTCTCCTTCATCCCTAATTAAGGACGGGACACTGCTGTGTGTGTGTGTGTGTGTGTAACACACACACACACACACATATACATATATATTATATATATATATATATATCTTTTCTTTTCATTTGAAGTTGAAAATAAATTAAATTTTAAAAACCCACAGAATTCAGTGTTAATTCAGTGATCATGGTTTGAATGGGCAGACATGCCCACAATCAAAGAACATTATAACTAAACTGGGTAGCTTTTGTGTGCTTCAATATATAGACTTAACCTCTCCAACAACATTAAGAATAATACTAACAACTATAAAATAACCTTTGTTTGAAGGAGATGGTACGACCATATTATAATTTGCGTTTTATTTTATTGAAAGAGATTCACAACACTATTAAACCGATCTCCGATGATTATTCGAAATTATTTAAATTGTTTTCCCCAGATAAAATCAGAAATTAACGTTTTCTTTGTTATATTCGTGTTCTTTATGGCTAACTTAAAAAAAAGTAAAGCGTTAAGAAAGTAAAGAAACACAAAGGAAACAAAAATGGATTTATTTTTTTTTTTTTGTTTCATTTCGAACTGATGATGATGGTCATAGTTTTCGATGCCCCAAAGTGTTAACCAAAGTGTTGAATGCCCACTATACCCAAAATTAAATTATTTGTTCGGTAGCTTTTCTAAACAAAGAATGTAACTAAATGTTTTGTTTTATTAATTGGAAAGTAGGGTATAGCAACTCAATTTTAACTCGAGATATGAGTATGGGCATTGCTGGGCATGATACCCATATATGTTTTACAATAATTCCAGTCTAATCTTATAGCGTTTAGACGTATAAAAGAAAATCAATAAAGATTTCATTTTGTAAACTGTTCTATGATCCCATTTTTCGTAATTTTACGATCGGCCTATAACAATGGACAGTAAAATATGTTCAGGAATTCTTTTGTGAACAGTAATTAACGTACACTTAATACTGTTGCTTTCCGAGCCGTAAATTTACACACCTCTTTTAGTTAAAATTCCAATTTTTATTGCTGTCAGCGCGACGCACCATCAAATTGGTTCTGGTTTTTACTGTCTATTGTATTGTGGGCATACGTTGTATCGCATACATATGTATTGGGATAATAATAATAAAGGATACTAATTAATTACAGGTATCGCGTATGCACACCTGAGTTATTTTATTAAAAAAAATTGTTACGCAAATATAGACGTCTTCATTTTATATTTAAATGCATGACACAGGATATATATATATATATATATATATATATATTTCAACTGCAAAGAAGCAGCATATAATTAACGTAAAGAACGACGCTTGTATAGAAGAACATGCTGCGCAAGATGAGGAGGGAGAACGTTACCGTTACCTCATTTTTTCATTTGTTCGTTCTCCCTCCTCATCATGCGCGGAATGTTCTTCTATACAAGCGTCGTTCTTTACGATATATATATATATATATATATTATATGTGTGTGTGGCATGATTATGTTTGTCTGTTTGTTTATACACACCTAAACGGCTAGAGCAATCTACACCAAATTTAGTATACATATTAAGGGAGAACCAGGAAAGGTTTTAGTGACACACCCACCCCTCCCAGTCCCCCTTAGATTATGCTTCGGAGGGCTTTTGCTGCGCGAGGGACGGCGGGCATTCTAATATTAATCGATGCATTCATAGCTTAAGGAGAAGAATGAAAAGTTGAGCATTTTTTGCACATAGACCATCATTCTACCAAAGGTGGGCAGGACCGAGTTCCCAAAGGACCGAATTCCAGGAACTCGGTCCTTTTTAAGACCGTGAGCGAAAGTCGGTCCTTTTCTCAGTGAGGACCGAAATGAGGAGCGACGGTCCATTTTTAAGCAATTCCGGACGGTCTTTTTTAGTGATTTTAGTGTGTTTAGTGATTATTTGAAGTTCTAAAGAAGATGCTAGTCTTGAAATGCTAGTCTTCTTGAAGGGAAACTCAAGCATTTAACTTAAGAACTTTTTTTCATCATTTATGTATTGTATTAATTATAATTTACGTTAATAAAATTAAAGATTTCCGGTGTCTTTAATTTCATTTTTCATTTTAATCAGATTTTTCACTTATATATAAGGACCGAGGACCGAGTCGTTCCTAGGTCCTATCTTCAGAAAGGACCGTGACCGGGACAGTCGGTCCAGTTTGAGGCAAGGGCCGGGACCGGGACCGTCGGTCCTTTTTGAGGCCCGGGTGCCCACCTTTGCATTCTACACATACTCCCATTTCAGGGTACGAGCAGTTCACAGCAGCATTGCCAAGTAAACAGGGGGTCAATGTACTGACGAAGCCTCCATACGTAGTTCATCACCAGTGAAAGTAATACTGCTCTGTCTTATCTCGGTTTAAAGAACATCCAAATCCGTATTCGTGCATTTGTCATTAATTTGTATTGCAGACACCTCCAGTTATTATCAATCGTTGCGCATGATTCTTTAGGAGCAAGATGCACCACAAGTTTGTTTCCTCCCCAAAGCAGCACAAATTTACCCGTATCAATCAGTCACACTCGCGCTAACTCAGGCTTGCTCTACAGTGCCTACACAAACGGGACCAAAAACTAGGAGAATTTGCAATCGCAAATCTTCCGTATACAGGCTTATATTTTAATATAGTCATATTTTGTTTATTTTATCATAATCAGAGTTCACTCGTTTTTCCTCTCTCTCTCTCTCTCTCTCTCTCTCTCTCTCTCTCTCTCTCTCTCTATATATATATATATATATATATATATATACACACACGTATATTATATAGTTGGTTAGTTTTATGGTAGCAGACTTAAATGGTTGATGCAGTTATAGCGTGATTGGCTTTACGACGTGATTGACTGGTTGGTTGATTGATATTTTTATGCAGGAAGGAGGGACTAAGGGCAAATGCTGCAAAAACGGCCTTCCCATAGAGAAAGAAGAGAGCCAAAATCAAGGTTCAAGATTTTCAAGATGCCTGGACACTGCGTTTGAAAGATTGAAGGCCCGAGACAGCGGGAAAGTTGGATTGAGGAAGATTGTTGCAGAGTTCACCGGTTGAGTAGATGAAAGATTGAAAATACAGATTAATCCTTGCGTTAGAGAGAGAGAGAGACAAAAAAGTAATGAGAATGTATGTGTCTCGAAAGTTTGGTGCTGCGTGCTCTCCTTGAAGGAGGAGACATACAGCTAGAGAGTTCAGAGGGGCAGCGTCCGTTATAATAGGGATAGTAAAAAGAAAGAGGGCAACATTGCGGTGGAGAAAGAGATTGAAGACGGTCAGTAAGAGGCGGGGAGATGAGACGAAAAACCTTTGATTGCACTCAGTCAAGTAGGGCTGTGTGGGTTGAGCCATCCCACACATGAGAAGCGTACTCCATACAGAGGCGGGCAACACCCCTGTACAGAGACAGCAGCAGCTGAGTGGGGGTGAAGAAACTGCGGAGCCGGTACAGCACACCTAACCTCTTAGAAGCTGTTTTAGAAAGAGAGTATACTCGTATGTGATCTTTCCAGGAAAGATCACGAGAAAAGGAAACTCCAAGAATGTTAAGAGAAGAGGAAGGATTGAGTTGTGTATTGTTGAAGGTAAAGGGATAGTTGTGTGGAAGATTGTGACGAGTAGACAGATGGAGGAACTGAGTTTTTGATGCACTGAAAACCACAAGGTCTCTGCCCCAATCAGAGATAGCAGAAAGATGAGAGGTCAGGTGTACCATTGCTGTCCTACGCGAATCATTGAGTGACTATTTAGAAGGACGATTTGGGGAGCGGGTGGAGAAGTGGAGTGAAATTATCGGCATAGGAGTGGATAGGACAGTGAGTGCGAATTAAAAGATCATTAATAAATAAAAGGAAAAGAGTGGGTGACAAGACAGAACCCTGAGGAACACCGCTATTAATAGCTTTAGGAGAAGATCGTTGGCCATCTACAACCGCGGCTATAGATCGGCCAGAAAGGAAATCAGAGATGAAGGGACATATTGAAGGATAGAAACCGAAGGAGGGCAGTTTGGAAATTAAAGATTTGTGCCAGACTCTACCAAGCTTTTGATATGTCTTACGCACTAGCAAAAGTTCACCGAAATCCCGAAAGGAGGATGACGAAGAGTCAGAGAGATATGCAAGAAGATCGCCAGTCGAGCATCCCTTGCGGAACCCATACTGACGATCTAAAAGATTGTGAGACGAGAGGTGTTTGTCAAAACTTATATTGTAATCTTTTAAGAAATACTTGGTTGCTGCAACCTTTAACCGACTAAGTGCCCTGATTTGGACGAAGGACGTAAAACCAACCAACCAACGAATCAAAATGGTCAGTCCAGTCATTTAAGTTTGTTGCTAAAAATTTTAGAGATACCGGTTTGCTGTAATGTCACTGCAAAAGGACTTTGTGGCCACTATGTACAGTACCAGAATTTGTTACTCATATACCCGAGCTATGATGATGATAGTTTTATTACTCAGTGAAATGATAAAATAGTTTTATTTATTTCATAAATTGAATATCAATATTATTAATATTATTATAGTAATTACTAGCAAAAGGTCGGCGCTACGCGCCGATTTTGCTAGATCTGCGGTGCTTCGGCTGAATTGTGGGCCTACGGCGTATTTTATTTTGAGCATCAGTAGCCCTTTATCTGGATATCATTCCTATTCCTCTCACCTTGGGCCTCAGTAATTGGGGTGCCTGCGGCCTTCCAGTTACTGGCAAACCAATTATTCATTCAATAAAACTACAGAAAAGAACGCAGCCATGAAAAATCTAAAGCTTCACAAATCTTAATACAATGAGCTCGGATTTGAAGCCTAAGATTTTCATGACTGCGTTCATTTCTATAGTTTTATTGACCAAATAACTGAACCGACAGTAATTGGGGACCCTGCGGCCCGCCAAATCATAGTTTTCATTGTTTCGAGTGCATCAATAATATTGTTATAGTGTTCCATTAGTTGTGATAAGCATGATCTTCCTGACCGGAATCGATGTTGGTTATCATTTTTTTTTCTGAGTTTCCCCATTAACCCCACCCCCTCCCCCATTACCCCACCCCTCTCCCCCCCCCTCTCCCCCATTTACCCCCACCCTTCCCCCATTACCCCCAAGGGGGGAAGGGGGCTGGCACCTTGCAAAGGATTTACTTTAATTTTTTTTTGGTTACATATATATATCGCATCTATTTTTCTGAGTTTCCCCATTAACCCCACCCCCTCCCCATTACCCCACCCCTCCCCATTTTGTGCCAAAATTATGATTAAAAATGAAGAAATGGGAAGAACTGTACCCCTAAAAGGGGGGGCAGGATTTATGTTAGGGAATTTTTTTTTAGCATGGGCACTGCACAATAAAAAGACGCATCGAATGGTGAAACCGCATTGTTCTACACCAATTGTAGCGACCTGTAGGTGTGCGCAAAAAAACTGTTACATATATATATATAAGGCTTCATTTCTGAAATAGTATATTAGATTTTTCCTTATGTTGAAGGTATTTTCTTTCTTCAACAATGTCAACAACAAAAAAAATTTTCATTAAAATTTCAAGTCCCTGGTGCACAATTTGAATAAAAAAGGATATATAATTTGGGTTTATAAAGTTATTAAAATACTTAAAATAAAGTCAACATAATAAGATGGTTTAATATATAAATTATAAAGTAAACTTAATATAGAATTATTATTAATATAGAGTAGTAGGTTACAATAGTTTATCATATTTAGAGATTAGCTAGTTAGAGAAAATGTACATTTATGAGCAACTTAACTTAATAAGATTTAGCTTTTTCGTGAATGTAAAATATTTGTATATAATTACATTTTGAAATGAGTATAAATTATCATAATGCTTTTTGTCTGTTCAATTTTCTGTAAATATAGATTTTGTTTTATAATGAAATTTTTTAAATTTCAAATAATCGGTGAGAGAATCGGCTAAATTTGGCCGATGCCCCCCAAAATGGTCGATTCTGCCGGTGGCGATGCCAATTAATTGGTACACCACTAATTCAAATACAAGCAAAAGTAACAAAACATATTAAGAAACAGGTTCACTTTCAGTCATCAATATCTCCCATATTTAAACACCTCATTAAGTAAACTGCTGAGATTGTGCAGCAATTCTGAACCAACCTTGTGTTAATGACCTTAAGACTATCATTTACTCTCTCTCTCTCTCTCTCTCTCTCTCCATTCGAGGAAGCTCATTCCACGATTTCTCGCTGGTGCATTTCTGATGACTTCTTAGATTATTTGCCACTTGACAGTCTTATTTCGTCTCCCTGTATGAAGAAACGACTTTGATATATATATATATATTATATATGGGATGAATTTCACAATTAAACACGTGAAATGAATGAATGATGCAAACCCACAAGGAAAAAGAAATTTTTTTTTCTTTTTTTCTTTTTTCTTTTTCTTTTTCCTTGTGAGTTTGCAGCATATATATATATATATATATATAGAAACGACGTAAGTACAGAGGAGTGTTCTGCAAACGAGGAAGAGAAGTCGTAATTCTCCTACATAGGGCAGAAACCAATGCCTTGAGAGGGCACCCTCGCAAATCGTGAATATGTACATTTAACTGCAATGACCACGCAGTATATTAATGTATAGAAACGACGTAAGTACAGAGGAGTGTTCTGCACACGAGGAAGAGAAATAACGAACAAATGAAAAATGAGGTGACCGCCCGGGAATCGAACCCAGGATCTTCCGATTGCCGGTCAGATATGCTACCACTATCTGACCGGCAATCGGAAGATCCTGGGTTCGATTCCCGGGCGGTCACCTCATTTTTCATTTGTTCGTTATTTCTCTTCCTCGTGTGCAGAACACTCCTCTGTACTTACGTCGTTTCTATACGTTAATATACTGCGTGGTCATTGCTGTTAAATGTGTGTATATATATATATATATATATATTAGGGCGCTGCGAAGCTTCGAGATTCGATTTGATTCGTTAGCTTGGGCTCCGATTCGATATTTTCGAATCTTCATTAAGTCTGGTAAAAAACATCAGTGATGTTGTTTTGAAGAACACTTTCGTAAATAAACACTTTTCTTTTTACTTAGATTATAAATCAATCTATATACTGAGGCCAATTTCTCGCGCAATAACACTTTTATCATACTTTAATACCATTGTTCCTCCTCGTGATCAAATACTTAATACATTTTTTTAGAAGGATTTATTGTCCTTTCTTCTCAGGAAGATTTAATTAATTTTATGCATATTATAATTGTGTGTAGAAACACACTAATCTATATGTGATGTGTATAGTTGATTCGATTCAATTTGAATTGTTTGGGATGATTTGATTCGCGATTCCACTCGAAAAAAATTGTGATTCGCAGGGCCCTAATATATATTATACAGTAAACCCTTGTCCAACGCGTGTTTGTCCAGCGCAAATTTGTTTATACACGGAAAAATAAATATGAACAATTAATTATTTGCCGAAAGCGGAAAATTTGATTATACACGATCCGCCAAACACGCTCTAATACAGTAGTACTGTACGCGTGCCAATGCACTCTTAAGTGTTTTCTCCTACACTCTCCAGTCTCAACACTCCCGCATCTCCCTTCCTCTCGCGTCACCCCTCGCATCACCCTTTGTCTCAGTTCCGCTAACGCGTTAAGTTCAGTGAAGTTGTGTTGGATTGTTTTTGTCGTATTTTGCCGTTGTTTTGCTATTGCCCTTAGACAGCAGTATGGCACCAAACGTAAAGCATCCGCGAGTGATAGTGAAGAGAAGAAAAGTCGTAAGGTTATGACATTAGCCGAAAAAATAATGATTCTAGATAAGTTGCGTGGTGGTATGAGCATAACATCACTTGGCCGCGAGTATCACGTGAATGAGTCTACCATACACACCATCCGAAAGAGTGACGAAAAGATGCGTGCTATTTTCATTTAATATATTTTTATTTATCGTATGTAAATATCATTATGTTTATCTTATGTTCTTATTTCGTATACAATATAGGTAGGGAAATTCATTTGTGTGTGAATAAAAAACCTACGTATCTAAGTATTAATGGGAGACTACGCGGCCGCGTTCACGTATCTCAATTATCCCATAAAGTATTAAATTTGTCCAACGCGCATTTACCTAACGCGCCGTTCTCGACGAACCTAACCCTCGCGTTGGACGAGGGTTTACTGTGTATATATATATATATATATAGGGTGGAGTGAAAATATTAAACCGTCTTGCCTCACTCATGATTTGGTGTACTGACCCTCTAGAAGTTCTAAGAAGATATTTTCTTTTTAGGACCCTCCATCCGCCGCATTTTTGCCGAAAACAAAATGGCGGAAAGTCATATTTTGAAAGACCCCTAGTATAATATCTATTGGTTTTTGAGAGAAGATATCGCGTTATATTGTGCGTTATTTGGTTATAACTATGATAACGAGTAAATATATTCACACAACACAAGCGATACTTACTAATCACCAACTACTTAAGAACACACAGACGCTTATCAAACATCAATCTCACTCGAGGTGAATGACATCTTGCATATGGCTGAGAAGGGATGGGGGTAGGAGCCGCATGCTGCATATTGTACTATAGGTGGCTACAAAGACTATTGAGTAAAATATGTTTACATTTTAGTTTTAGAGCTTATATATAATTTGTTTTAACCAGGGTTGTGGAGTCGGTCCAAAATTTTCCGACTCCGACTCCACACATTGTAAAAATTCGACTCCGACTCCGACTCCACACATTGTAAAAATCTAAAAATCCGACTCCGACTCCTCACATTTTAAATATACGACTCCGACTCCTCTAGTGTTTCACTCTATAATTATCATAATAATAAGACATTTCATCACCACCACTAAGTGTGAAATTTTATATTTTATATTTTATATTTAAATAAATATTAATTGTATATTCTGAAAATGTAAAAAAAAAATATTAAAAAAACTTAATCTAGGGGCTATCAATGAATAAGGTTTATTGACCAAAAAAACTAAATAACCTAAATGTTAGTATTTAGGATTTAGAAATTAAGGGTGACACAGGACAGAAATTGGAGTCGGAGTCGGAAGTTTTTTTCCGACTCCGACTCCGACTCCGCCCTGAAACGTGCGACTCCACGACTCCGACTCCACGACTCCGACTCCACAACCCTGGTTTTAACTAATTCCGTGTTTTGTATTTTTTCAGGTTTTCATAATGTGATATTTCTGTAGAAATTTAACCTCGGATCTAAATATGGCAGAATCCCTACAAACTAGACAGTCGGTGAAGCAACATTTTCTGTTCGGAATTCCAAGTGAATTGCCACATAATATCTTACCCTCTAATATGCAGGTTGGGAGATATTTTCTTCTACTGAAGGAAGGCTCATCTGCAAAATTGACAAATAATTATATTCTCGAAACGATAGCAGAAGCATTGGTCGAAGTGTGGAAACGTTCATCAATACTCTCAATGAGTAAAAAATCCATAATTACCAAGCTGAAACGCTTTACCGACAAAGTTACGCAACTCAATCGATCCAAAAGCAGTGTGAAGCTTATTGAATTGTTCAAAAAATCATTGGTAGAACTCTCTGACATTTGTGTCTGTAAATGCAACTTCGTTTCGCACCAAGATTTTGGTTGCCGAAAAAGCGATGTTAAAGGAAAACATATTATTTGTGTTTGTCCAAAAGAATCAAGAATACTCAAAGAAGAACTGGAATTCCTTGAGGATCAGAGGACTATGCGAAATATGGTGATTGGAGGTGTCACGTGTGGATGTCACCCTTTCAAGATCTATAGCAAAAAGAAATACAAGAAAGGTAAAGGAGCAACAAGGAAGTAAGCGAAGAAAAATAATCATGCATGAAGAATTCGAAAAGGTAGTAATTGATGATGTGCTTTCACCTGATACTAATACTGATCTCTCTAGTACCGAAGAAAGTTCAACAACTGAGTCTGAATGTGAATGCTCCAACATTAAAATGAGAGCCCCTTTACCCAATCTCGCCGTGGAAGCCGACAGATTTCGTGTTTCAGATAGGGCTGCATCGGCCATTGCTTCAGCTACTTTGGTGGATTTGGGTATCATTACCGAAAAAGACTGACTTTTTTATTGATCGAAGTAAGGTGAGAAGAGAGAGACAGAAATTGAGAAAAACATTATAAGTTGAAGCTGCACAAAGTTATGGTGATGTTAAAGCTTTATATTTTGATGGGAGAAAAGACAAGACGTTGGTAAAGACAAATAAAGATGGTAAATGGTACCAGGATATAATTGTTGAAGAACATTATGTACTATTGAGTGAGCCTGGTAGAGAATACCTTAACCATTTGAGCCCGAAATCTGGAAAAGCAAGTGATGTATCTGAATCGTTGTTCGCTTACTTGAATGAAGTGACACTAGACCAGAATCTCCAGGTGATAGGGTGCGACAGTACGAATATCAACATTGGGTCTGAAGGTGGCATAATCCATTTCATCGAGCAGAAGCTGAACCGACCATCGCAATGGATCATTTGTATGTTACATACAAATGAACTTCCCTTAAGGCATCTGTTTGAGCGATACGACTGGAAAACAACTGGGCCAAGATCATTCAGTGGATCTATTGGTAATGCTCTTAAGACTTGCCATGAGATGCCTGTGGTAAAGTTCTCCCCAATTACGGATGGGGCCGATAACATCCCAGTTCTCACAGATGAGCTCACAGAAGATTTAAGTGATGATCAACAATACATGTTTAGAATAATTAGGGCCATAAGAGAAGGATATGTTGACGGAAGCCAAGAGAAACTCAAGCCTGGTCCCCTTAACAACTTTAGATGGTTAACTCTAGCTAACAGAATACGTCGTTATTATGTCTCCCAGAAGAATCCCTCCAGAGAATCACGTAGCCTTGTTGTGTTCATAGTAACAAACTATGGTCCTAACTGGTTCAATATAAAATTTAAACCGTATGTGCCTGATGGACCCAAACATATCTTTGATGCGATAAAAAGGTTCAACCTGTTACCCCAAGATATACAAAAGTTGTCCAACTTTATATTTCACGGAATGCCTATTTTGCTCACTCAGAAAATATTCTTCTATCAATGCTGTCAGATAGTGAGCAAAAGATGCGCAAAGTTGCAATCGATAGAATAATACAGACAAGAAAGTGTAAGGAAGCCAATACAAGGAAAATCGGAGAATTTAGAGTACCAGAATTGAACTTCAAAGCATCACATTGGACAGACATCATCATCTGGGATAGGATTGATATCAGTGAACCACCTCTCACTTCTAAATTGTGTGATGAAGAATTGTTTGAGTGCTAAACAAAATGTTTCAAAGTCGAGCAATACCCCATTCACACAGAGAACGTCGAAAGAGCCGTGAAGTTGGTTACAGATGCATCAGCATCAGTAATATCACAGAAATCAAGAGACGGATTTATTAGGTCAAAAATAAAAAGTCGCTCTCTGCTTCCCTCACTTGAAACCAAAAAGGATCTGATGCCTCTCCTGAAAAAATAATAATATTTGAGATGAGTGAGTTTTATATCGCATACAAATATAATTGATTTACGGCATCTAACCAAGTGAGACCAGATACAATTTTATTTCAATACAATGTATGCACAATGGTGTTTTTTAAGTACAGTTTTTCATTATAAAGCGTTTTTTCTTCAATTACCTTTTTTGATAGAACACTTCGTTTTTATGTTATGAGCATATTTTTATTTATGGACAACGGCTGATGGCCATTTTGCTTTTATGTAAAAATGCGAGAGAGGGTTTGAGTTACAAACATTAAATGACTGAATACATCATTTTTATCTTCTAATACACCAAAAAACAAGTGAAGCCAATAAATTTGAAATAAAAAGTTGTTTCACTCCGCCCTAATATATATATATATATGTTAAACACAGACCGTGCATGGAACAAGGAACTCTTCTGGGAAAATTAAATCCACTATAGTTCGAATAAGTAATGGTAAATGACAAATACCATAGTTTTTCTTTTCATGATTTTAGCCCGACGTGGGCAACGGGTCTCTCGCAAAGAGATCCCATAAATATAGCTTCCCTCCCTCTCTTTGCGAGAGACCCGTTGCCCACGTCGGGCTAAAATCATGAAAAGAAAAACTATGGTATTTGTCTTTACCATTACTTATTCGAACTATAGTGGATTTAATTTTCCCAGAAGAGTTCCTTGTTCCATGCACGGTCTGTGTTTAACATATAATTGTCTCAGGGAACCATTCTGAATTTGTGTATGTATATATATATAATATATATATATATATATATATATATATATATATGATGACTAAAACCACGAAGGAAAGGAAGCACAGAATGGTGCTCAAGCGCTTTCGTCTAATGACATTCGGAGGATGTCATTAAACGAAAGCGCTTGAGCACCATTCTGTGTTTCCCTTTCCTTCGTGGTTTTTATTCATCATAAATTTTCTTTGATTTATTCATCCGACGTGAATGCAACGAGTCTTTTACTTATATAAGGTTCTAAATGTAGTGGGACTAGGCTTGCTTTAAACCCTAGATCCATGTCCCAAAGCTGGATCCTGTCTGCTTTGCAGATAGCTGGTGAGGGGCTATATTTATGGGACCTCTTTGCGAGAGACCCGTTGCCCACGTCGGGCTAGCATCATGAAAAAGAAAAACTATGGTATTTGTCATTTACCATTACTTATTCGGACTATAGTGGATTTAATTTTCCCAGAAGAGTTCCTTGTTCCATGCACGGTCTGTGTTTTAACATATAAGTTTCTCAGTGGACCATTCTGAGTTTGTGTATATATATATTATATATATATATTATATATAATATATTATATAATATATATATATATAACCTTACAACCTTACAAAGGTTCCGCGCGATGATTTCTCATTTCGCGAAGGTCAAGCTTGTCGCCCCTCCTCTCGAGTTGGCCTGGTGAAGTAGTGAGTTGGATTCTTGCGCTCTCCACCTCACATAGCCAGGTACGCCCGGCTCATCGGGGATTGTTCTGAGCCAGGCGTCTAGTCTTCTTTTGGAGATTTCCACTGCAACTCCCTTCATGTTTCTTAGGTCTTTGGGCAACTGATTAAACGTTTTGGTCCTCTCACTACAAAACTATTTTCTTTCAGGGTTAAGGATGTTCCCTGTCTCGCCTTCAATTTGGGAATACGACACAGTCTACCGCTTCTACTTTCCATCGTTGTTTGGGGAGTTATGGGATTCAGAGTAAGATTAGGGACTAGTTTCTCCATTATTTTCCAAGTGTAAATAATGGTGTATCCTCTCTTCTCCTTTCCAGTGAATATAGGTCTAGTTCTCGTAACCTTTCCCAGTAATTTAGTTCTTTGCACCCATTGATCTTGGCTGTGAAGCTTCTTTGGATCCCCTCCAGCTGTCTAATGTCTTCTTTTTTATATGGCGAAGTTAGGACCGAGCAGTATTCTAATTTGGGTATGATCAGGGTTTTCAGTAGAGGAATCATTACATTCCTATCCCTTCGTTTAAAGGTTCTCAATATCTGACCCGTTATTCTCTTTGCTCTGTTTACTGCTATCTTATTTTGTGTTTCAAATTTCGCATCATCTGTCATTACAACCCCTAAATCTTTTGCTCTGGAATTTCTCTGAATTTCCTGTCCATTTGGGGTATAATATTCCATGCACTTTAGGTCTTCTCTTTTTCCGTACCCTAATAGCTGAAATTTCTCGGTGTTAAACTTCATATTGTTGTCTTCAGTCCACTTGTAGATTTTGTTCATGTCGGTTTGTAGAGATCCTATGTCTTCTGGGTTTCTTATTTTTCCACTGATCTTTGTGTCATCCGCAAAGGATGTTACTGTGCTGTCTCTGGTAACGTCCTCATCTATGTCAGTTAGCATGATTATGAAGAGTAGTGGAGCTAATACTGTTCCTTGTGGTACTGAGCTGAGGACCTCTGATTCTGATGAAGATACTCCTTGTACTGTAACGACTTGCCTCCGCTCACTAAGGAAATTATATATCCATTTCCCTACTTTTCCTGTTATTCCCATATATTTCAGTTTATGTATTATGATTCCGTGGTCACACTTGTCGAACGCTTTAGCAAAGTCTGTGTATAGTACATCATAGTTTTCATTACTTTCAAGTGAATCAATAATGTTGTTGTAGTGTTCCATTAGTTGTGATAGGCATGATCTGCCTGACCGAAACCCGTGTTGGTTATCATTGAATTTTTTCTGAGTTTCCAAAAAGTCATAGATTTTCTGTCTAACTATTCTTTCAAATATTTTAGTGAGATGAGACCGTGTGATCATAAAAAACCTCAGGGAACCATTCTGAGTTCATTCCCATATATATATATATAATATATATAATATATATATATATATATATATATATATATATAATCATGCGGGGTTGCTTCTACAGAGCTTCAATTTAATATTTAGGAGAAATCCAATGACAAGGAGAAATGTAAATGCATGAAAAGTCTTCTTTAATGCGCAACGTTTCGAGCAAATACGCTCATCTTCAGGCTGTATGATAACAATGTGAAATTAAAATCAATAATTGAATGAAAAACAAGACAAAGAAAATTTCTATAACCTATTCATAAAGGCAAACTTTAAAAGACTGAAAAAAGAGGGTTAAATTCTAAGTTATACAGATTTACATTTAAAATTAAGAAGCTATTTTTAAATACATATAGTAAATGTGAAATTAATACACTGGAAAAATTAACAATAGTACACTGGAATAATGAAACTAACTAACCTTTCACTGCAATTTCCGAGGCTAGACTGATTTAAGCAAAGGCAAAACGAGAAAACATAACATAAGATAAGATAAGATAAGATAAGATAAGATGGTGAGGGCGATGGGGAAGGGGGATTATAAGGAATTGGGGAAGGAGGAGGGATTATAAAAAGTTTAAAGGGACAGCTGATGAGTCAACATTTAGCGTAGGGCAAAGTTTTAATGTAAAGCGATTCCAAAATTCTAAGTGAGTTGGACAAGTATTACAACCAAGAATTTTAAATTGTCTAAAGTGACATCAGTTTTACATTTTATACTGTGTCCCGAATACTAGAAACTTCTTTAGTTTAAAAATTTTACCTGTTCGGCCACTTATTCCATATGCGAATAAAATCTAGCCTGAGAGAGCGAACAGTGCTGCCAATGTAATTCCCAAGGAGACACTAGGGCAGGTAAATAAATATACAAACACCGCTACGCAACGAGTCAGGGGTTCGATCCTTCGCTGAGAAAAAGCTACCTAAAGACGTTTTATTAATAAATATGATGCGGAAATCAGTATGATAAAAAAATTTCCTTAACAACTTTGTAAATTTAAGCTTAAATTCCTTATTCAAAGGACCCATTTCAGGTACCAAGAAATATTTTATATCCTTCGGCACTGTAATACAAGGAAGTTGAGGGCTATAAACATTATTTAAGAAGGATCTAATTAGTTTATCTACATATTGAACAGGAAAACTATTATTGGTAAAGTATGATCTTAGATTATTAAATTCATCATTAAGTAAGGTAAAACTAGAGGTCAAATTATATCCTCTGAACAGGAGTTTTAATACAAGAGGATATAATTTGACCTCTAGTTTTACCTTACTTAATGATGAATTTAATAATCTAAGATCATACTTTACCAATAATAGTTTTCCTGTTCAATATGTAGATAAACTAATTAGATCCTTCTTAAATAATGTTTTAGCCCTCAACTTCCTTGTATTACAGTGCCGAAGGATATAAAATATTTCTTGGTACCTGAAATGGGTCCTTTGAATAAGGAATTTAAGCTTAAATTTACAAAGTTGTTAAGGAAATTTTTTTATCTACTGATTTCCGCATCATATTTATTAATAAAACGTCTTTAGGTAGCTTTTTCTCAGCGAAGGATCGAACCCCTGACTCGTTGCGTAGCGGTGTTGTATATTTATTTACCTGCCCTAGGTGTCTCCTTGGGAATTACATTGGCAGCACTGTTCGCTCTCTCAGGCTAGATTTTATTCGCATATGGGAATAAGTGGCCGAACAGGTAAAATTTTAAAAACTAAAGAAGTTTCTAGTATTCGGGAACACAGTATAAAATGTAAAACTGATGTCACTTTAGACAATTTTAAAATTCTTGGTTGTAATACTTGTCCCAACTCACTTAGAATTTTGGAATCGCTTTACATTAAACTTTGACCCCTACGCTAAATGTTGACTCATCAGCTGTCCCTTTAAACTTTTTATAATCCCTCCTCCTTCCCAATTCCTTATAATCCCCCCTTCCCCAATCGCCCTCACCATCTTATCTTATCTTATCTTATCTTATCTTATGTTTTCTCGTTTTGCCTTTGCTTAAATCAGTCTAGCCTCGGAAATTGCAGTGAAAGGTTAGTTAGTTTCATTATTCCAGTGTACTATTGTTAATTTTTCCAGTGTATTAATTTCACATTTACTATATGTATTTAAAAATAGCTTCTTAATTTTAAATGTAAATCTGTATAACTTAGAATTTAACCCTCTTTTTTCAGTCTTTTAAAGTTTGCCTTTATGAATAGGTTATGAAATTTCTTTGTCTTGTTTTTCATTCAATTATTGATTTTAATTTCACATTGTTATCATACAGCCTGAAGATGAGCGTATTTGCTCGAAACGTTTGCGCATTAAAAAGACTTTTCATGGCATTTACATTTCTCCTTGTCATTGGATTTCTCCTAAATATTATATATATATATATATTACAGGGCGTCCCAAAAAAATGTATACACACTTTAACAGCTGATAGCTCAATTGATGTTTCTTTCTTTCCAAGTTAAACCCATTAGAATTAATAATGGCAGTCAGACTAAGCTTTGAACAAAGGAAATTCATTCTAAAATGCTACTGGAAGTGTGAAAACGCAGTTGAAGTGCAAAGACAGTTTTAGGAGGGAGTTTCAAACAGATCCACCAACGCGACTTACCATCACTCGAATTAGAGATAAGTTTGAAGCCGATGGACTGTTCAGAATGTCCACAAGAAGCGTTCCGGAAGACCACGGACATCGACAAGCCCCACAAAGCAAGAAAGAGTACTGGAAACGTATCACCAAAGTCCAAGAAAATCTGTGCGGCAAGCGAGTCGTGAGGTAGGAATTTCAGAATCGTCTGTCCAACGCATTTTGAAGCGCTGTCAATGGAAAAGTTACATTCCAAGATTAGTCCATGCTATTAATGAAGATGATGATCCCCGAAGAGTGGAGTATTGCGAGTGGTACTTGGCACGATGTGGATGTGGATTGGACGAAGGGGTTTCGTAGAATACCCTCCGCGTTCACCAGACCTCACACCACTAGACTTTTTTCTATGGGGATACTTAAAAGACACAGTCTACGCTATAAAACCTGCAACAGTCGCTGAATTGAGAGCAGCCATTGAACGAGAATGCACACAAATACCAAACGAAATGTTTCGTGATGTTTGCCATTCCATTGCTTCGCGTTATCAGCAGTGCCTGGACCAGAACGGACGTCAGTTTGAAAACAGGCGTTGACAAAACAATTAAATAATGTCTGTAGATTCTATTACATTTTGAAAATGAAATGTATTTTAATAAACACTGCCTTTATAATTATTTAAAGTGTGTATACATTTTTTTGGGACGCCCTGTTATAATATATATATATATATATATATATATATATATATATATATATATATATATATATATAATATAGGGGTTCCAAAAAACCTTAGCCCCCCCCCCCCCCATTTGCAGCTTAAATGTTTACTTATATCGAAATAGATTTTAGTGATTATAAAAATATATAAAATTCTTTATTTATTGCAGGTACTAAAATTACTGTAGCTGATAGTGATAATATAATGGCTTCTCAATTAATTGGTGATTCGGAGAGGCAACGTGGATAGATCGCATACGAGCAATAACATTTCGGGAAGCTCGTGATGCTGGAGCCACCTTTATAACACGTTCATGGGTTGCCAAAAAGTTGCGAAGAAGTGAGGACTTCGTCAAAAGAAATTGGAATAAAACTTTGGATGAATGTGAAATGGATACAACCAAATCTGGGCGCCCAAATTTGTCACTCTCTCAGGAAACGAAGGACATCATTGAAAGCGGTACCCGTAAGCGGAAAAACAGCTGTGCTAAACTTTCTAGAGAGATCGAAGTGTTGAGAGGAAAGATCGTTAGTGGTGAGATCATTCGACTGTACCGTCATAGGCAAGGTTTAAAGCCTTGGCATGAACTTCCAAAGCCAAGAAAAACTCAACTTAACATCGATGACAGAATGTGGTGTGCCCATTATCATGAAGATTGGGATGTGGATGATTTCATGCATTTAGCTGTCTCCGATGAATTTTTTGTTTACGTAACACGTCGGCCTAACTACCAAAATTATCGAGTGTGGGCCACAACACCAGATGAAATCGATGACAATGAACATTATCGCGAATTATTAAAAAGTCCAGACTGTGTTGGTGTGTTTGTTTTGTTCACTGCAAAGAAGCTCATGTGGGTGCTGAAGCCAAATGGTCAGAGTTGGGATGGACAGTATTTTCGTGATATTATTCTATCCCAGCATGTCATTCCTTTTCTAAGAAACCCAAACAATGTTATGGATGTCGATCAGGTCATACTTCTGCACGATAAGGCCCCCTGCTTTAAGGCATTAGCCACTCAACAGTTGTTACGGAGCCATGAGGCCGATTTCTTTGGAAATGAAGAATGGCCAGGAAATTCTCCTGACCTGAACGTCTGTGAACACATTGGATCAGTTATAAAGGACAAGGTTGAATGTCTCTTGTTTCAAGAACCTGCAGCAAATCGATTTTCGAAGGATACAATAACGCAACACATTAAAACTATTTTAGCAAATTTGCGTAACGATCAAGATCTATTCACGTCACTTTTGGCAGGCTACCCAAAACGAATTCAGGCTGTCTTGGAAGCCAATGGCGGGAACACCAAGTTTTAATTGTTTCTCATTAAATGCAGGATTAAATTCTCTTTTGTAAGGTATTTCAGGGTGTTTCAGGAGGAAAGGTCAATACTTCAGGAGGTGATAGTATCGGTCATTGTGAGGAAAAAAGTTCATATGAACGTGTGTCTAATTCTGAATAGTTATGGAGATAGAGCTGTTTGAATCTGATGCCCGCGCAGCTCTTCCTCCCCCTTCCCTCCCCTATAAACTTGAACCATGTAAGCTGTAATGTAAGCATGTAACATAAGCCAATCGACAGCGGACTGTTGCGAGTGACATTGTTTGGTGTTTGAAGCAGTGTTAAGAATGTCACACACCTTCACACATGCCGAATATGCAGATATGGTGTATGTCTACGGTTTTTGCGATGGAAGTGCAACAGCTGCTGTTGCAGAATACCGTCGACGGTTTCCGAACCGCAGAATTCCGGATCGAAGAGTGTTTACCAGGGTTTTCAACACATTGCGTGAGATTGGTACACTTCCCAGCGCTCATGTTTCATCTGAACGTGAAGGTCAACAAGATGTGGATGAAGTGGAAAACATTCTTCAGTTGGTAGAGCGTAGTCCTACTACTAGCTCACGAAGAATTTCTACACGTCTCAGTATACCACACGCAAGAGTATGGCGAACATTACGTGAGGAAGGCTTGCATCGATATCATGTACAGCGTGTACAACACCTTCAACCAGGAGACGCTGCCATGCGACTGGAATTTTGTCATTGGGTAAATGCTAATCGCCGATTGCTTCGATTAATACTGTTCACCGCTGAAGCTACTTTCACCCATGATGGTATCAACAACACTCGTAACTCTCATCGGTGGTCAGACGAAAATTCAAATGCCACTGTGGAAACAAATTTTCAACATCGCTTCTCTGCCAATGTGTGGTGCGGTATCATCGATGATCAGCTGATTGGCCCTGTTACTTTAGAGAATCGTCTTACAGGACAAAGTTACCTAGAATTTCTGCAAAATGAATTGCCAGGACTATTGGAGGATGTTCCTTTGGCTACACGCGCTGGTATGTACTTTCAGCATGACGGAGCTCCTCCACATTCTACCCGTCTGGTGATGCAATACCTAAATCAAACTTTCCCTGGTCGATGGATCGGCCGCGGTTGTCCCATTCAATGGCTACCAAGGTCTCCAGACCTCTCTCCGTTAGATTATTGTTTGTGGGGGTGGATGAAAAGTCAAGTTTACAAGAGAAAGGTGGATACACGAGACGAATTGCTCGCGCGCATTTTGGATGCTGCTGCCCGCATAAAGGAACGTCAAGATCAACTCAGACGAACAACACGCGATCTTCGCACACGAGTTGCAAAGTGCATTGAGGTTGAAGGTGGGATTTTCGAAGACGTATTGTAAACTGTAACAAATTTGTAATTTCTGTATCTGATACCATTCAAAATGCCAATATTTAAACATTAAATGTTAGAAACAGTAATTGGTTTCTCTTTCTTGATTACCATTAACAATGCTTTTGTATTTGTAGATTCAAACAGCTCTATCTCCGTAACCATTCAGAATTAGACACATGTTCATATGAACTTTTTTTCTCACAATGACCGATACTATCACCTCCCGAAGTATTGACCTTTCCTCCTGAAACACCCTGTATATATATATATATATATGTATATATATATGTATGTCCGGTCGGTCTCATCGGAAATTTTATTTTAAATTAAATTTACAAAAGTAATACATTGGAACTAAAAGAAAAATTAAAATTTCAAATAATAGGTGAAAGAATCGGCTAAATTTGGCAGACGCCGATGCCGATGTCGGTCGATTCCCGAAATTGACCGATTTTGTCGGTGCCGATGCCGATTAATCGCTACACCACTATTACTTATATAATCACAGCAATATAGACAGATAAAAGACAGCAATATAGTTGTTGAATAACAGGGGACAGACGAAAGAGCCTTGTGGAATTCCTGCATTTCAATAGGCAGTAATTGAAACCAAACATAATTGCCCACAACATGCTGCCTTCTGCCTGTCAGAAATTATTTATAAGCTTAACTTTGTATGATCGTTAAGCATGAACAACTGTAACTCGTTCAAGTTAAATTAGAGTATTTTTGTGCTTCACTGTAGACTATAAATGATATAAATATTTTTCAGTATATACTGTACAGTACTCACGCGGTTATCCGTGATTTATTCAATTGAATTAACCGTGATTTAATAATTTGACCATTGTACACTTATCCGTTATCGTGACAGAGTTAACCATGATTGGGCACGGTGTTTACATGCGTCTCTCGGGAATACTGAGTTAACCGTGAAATCGAATTTTTTGTGATCATGGACCGCCCTTCGATCACGGATAACTGAGTACCATATTTACTAACTTTTTAATTCAAATCTGTCCATTAATAATGATGATGATAATAATTTACAGTAAGTATTAAAAATGCTATAATTTTTTGTTAAATATTGCATAAGAAACTGTGTGTGTGTGTGTGTGTGTGTGTGTGTGTGTGTGTGTGTGTGTGTTTGTTTATTCAAACATTTATTTACCCTTATTTTAATTTACTTCAGTATCCCTTCAACAAATATTGATCATAAAAGTTGATTTTTCATGAAAAATGAAACTCTGAGGATACGATCAAAAAATGATCAAACGTGCTATTAGATTTGCAGGCTGTCAACGTGTTTGTTGAAGCCTTAAATAATAGTGCCTCGTGTATACCCTGGCATACCCTGATATGTTTTTTTAATTTCATCACGTCATAACTTGAGTTGATGTCAGTTATGCATCAGATTGGTAGGTTTAATACCCAGATAGCTGGAACTATAAACTCAAAAGAAATTACAAGTCTGTGGAACTTGAGTTTTGACTTTATTCCTCATCAGGAGTATCCCATATAACGACTTTTGTTTGACCATTAGATACCCAGATGGGTATTAAGATAAGTTAAATAATTATGAACGTGTGGTACTGAAGCGTGCCCTGATAATGTACACTCCAAAATTTGAAATAAATGATTTTCTCTTACGGATTCACACCCTGAAACGTGATAAAATCTAGACAAATACACTCTTTCTAGTTTTATGATTATGTAAAATATAGGCATGAGGGTATAACAATTAAATATCCCCCCCTGAAATATAAAAATAATTTTAAAAAAATCGATGTCTCCTATATACCCAAAATAAACAAACAAAAAAAGATCGATAAAAACATTCATGCATGCAAGAACTTTTATACCCAAAACAAACAATCTTTTTTCATACCCTCTCGTGTCAGTTTGACCAATTCAAAAACATTTCAAAATGGAAAAAAAAGTATTTGATGAGGATACAAATGAAAATTTTCATTCAGTCAAATATGATGGAGGTCAGAGAGAGGTCAAATCATAAGGATTTTCCAGTTTTATTCCGCTAAGATCTCTTCTAAGATACCGCACACATGCCCACCATTTTCTACACCTAAGACCCAGCCTTCAACACCAGAATTTGATCGTGCCCAGATTCTCATGCTAATTGAAACAGAAAAATTTAACCAGAATCTTAAATTTCAAATTTGACCTCTTGTTAGCACTCGAACTGAAAAGGGTCCCTGCCTTTGGTGAAAGATTAAAAAGAAGTAAATAATCCATTTTATATATATATATACATACAGGGTGTATAAAAAGTTTGTTCTCAAGGGTATTTCGCGTTAGCAATATTTTATTTTAGATTTCAGATAATAAGCAATATGGGGGTGACTATACATATTAAGAGTGAAAGAGAAAGTAGAAATTATTTTGCTTCATTTCACTGGCAGAAGCCAGAGGGAGTCATGTCAGTTAATCCAAGAACGACGCACTGATTCACTAACTTGGCAATGATGTATCAGGGAATAAGTGACATGCCTCCCTCTGGCTTCTGCCAGCAACATATACCAAACCAATTTTCACCTTCTCTTCATCTGTATAGTCACCCATATGGTCAGTTATCTGAAATTATCTGAAATCTAAATATAAAAAAAAATTATTAACGCAAAATACCCATGAGAACGGACTTTTGATACCCTATATATATATATATATATATATATATATATATATATAATCATGCGGGTTGCTTCTACAGAGCTTCAATTTAATATTTAGGAGAAATCCAATGACAAGGAGAAATGTAAATGCCATGAAAAGTCTTCTTTAATGCAACGTTTCGAGCAATACGCTCATCTTCAGGCTGTTTAATAACAATGTGAAATTAAAATCAATATTGAATGAAAAACAAAACAGAAAATTTCTATAACCTATTCATGAAGACAAATTTTAAAGACTGAGAAAAGAGGGTTAAATTCTAAGTTATACAGATTTACATATAAAAATTAAGAAGCTATTTTTAAATACATATAGTAAATTCCTTATAATCCCCCCTTCCCCAATCGCCCTCGCCATCTTTTGTTTTCCCGTATTGCCTCGGCTCAATTCAGTTAGCCTCGGAAACTGCAGTGTAAGGTAGTTAGTTTCATTATTCCAGTGTACTATTGTTAATTTTTCCAGTGTATTAATTCACATTTACTATATGTATTTAAAAATAGCTTCTTAATTTTTATATGTAAATCTGTATAACTTAGAATTTAACCCTCTTTTCTCAGTCTTTAAAATTTGTCTTCATGAATAGGTTATAGAAATTTTCTGTTTTGTTTTTCATTCAATATTGATTTTAATTTCACATTGTTATTAAACAGCCTGAAGATGAGCGTATTGCTCGAAACGTTGCATTAAAGAAGACTTTTCATGGCATTTACATTTCTCCTTGTCATTGGATTTCTCCTAAATATTATATATATATATATATATATATATATATATATATATAATATATTATATATATATATAAGATCATGCATACTGTAAGTAACATAGTGCTCCAATGAAGCCTTGAAAGCACCGTAAAAGAATTCTTGCCCTGAAGCAGGGTATCTGTACGTGAAACACACACCAGTTGAATTTAGAGAAAGAATATTAAGAGGGGTCAGAAAATATTTACTGAAACTCCTATTTCAAGTCTTATAATAACAGTATAATTAACCGACTTAATTTAAGACTTAACAGACTTAACAGGCAACTTGTAGTCAAAGACCGGTAAGTCTGTTGCCATAACAGAATGATGCTATGAAAATATGAAGTTAAAATTTCACTTTCTTTGGACTGCCTTAGAGTAGGTAGACAAGTAGTTAAGTTGGTAAATAGACAAGTAAGCATGTATGTAAATAGGCAAGTAGTCAGGTAAGGGAAAGTAAGGAATAGGCTAAATAGACCAGTGGGAAGGTAAAAAACGGGTAATCAAGTCGGTATGAACGGAAGGAAGTAGGAAACTAGGAAAGCAGATAAATCGGAAAAACAGGTATGCAAGTAAACAAGTAGGAAACAGGAAGGTGAGCAAGTATGGAAGCAAAGGACAGGTAAGCAAGCAGGTGTGAAAATAGGCAAGTAGGAAAGGAAGCAGGTATACGAGTATATAAGTGGGCAAGTAGGAAAGGAAGCGGGTATACGAGTATATAAGTGGGCAAGTAGGAAAGGAAGTAGGTATATATAAGTGAACAAGTAGGAAAGGAAGCGGGTATACAGTATATAAGTGAGCAAGTAGGAAAGAAAGCAGGTATACGAGTATATAAGTGGGTAAGTAGGAAAGGAAGCAAGCATATATAAGTGGACAAGTAGGAAAGTGGAAAGTAAGCAACTATGTAAGTAGGCAAGCAGGAAAATAAACATGCATGTAGGTTGAAAAGTAAGCATGTATTTAAGTTGGAAATTAAGCGGATAAGGAAGTCGGCAAGTAAGGAAAAATCAGATAAGCAAATATTTATGCAAGAAGGAAAGTAAACGGGTAGGCCGTAGGGCATGGTTAATTAATCATTTTTAGGAAAGTGATGAATGATGAAATTTTCTAATTAATCAATGATTAACTGATTAAAAATTATTAAAAATTAAATACTTGTGAAAAGAGTAAGAAAGAGCTTTATTGTTTCTGTTGCGTGAGATAAGACCGAAGTAAACAGTTTGCTCAAACATTTAGTTTGCTTTAGTTCAAGAAATTAGGCATGGGTGGATTAGACAGGTTATACAAGCAAAAAGGTGCCAAATTCAAATGATACATTACAAAATTTAAGGTAAAATGATGGTGAAATTATGAGGAAAATTAATCATTTCCCATCATTTTCAAAAAATTTTTTGATTAATTAATGATTAAATTCGAAACAATGATTAACTGATTAATCTGAACCATGCCCTAGACTAGACAGTTAATCCTTTCGCGCCCGGAGGTCTTTTCCGAGATTGAATGAGATCGTATGGCGTTAGCCAGAACAAAATCGGTAAAGTGACACTGAGCACGAAAGGATTAAACAAGTAAGCAAGTAGAAAATAAGGTAAATAAGAAGAAAATAGAAGACCGGAGCATGAAAGTAAATTTGAAAGAAAAGACGAGAGAGACCATAACATTAATCATTAAATGAAGGCATTTCCTCTTTCCATACAAATACTCACGATTTTAAATATATTATTAATCATAATTAATTGAAAGGTTTTGAACAGAATTTCAAAATTCTTTGCAATAATATCAATAATAATAATAATTATTGGGAGATCACATTGCATTACCCTAATATCCATATTTTACACACACACACACACACAGAGCTGGGCAATAAATACATTGAATGTATTTAAATACTAAATACTAAATACATGGGAGAAATGTATTTAAATACTAAATACTAAATACATTTTACGAATGTATTTAGATACTAAATACAAAATACATCAATTGTATTTAAATACCTTTGTAAATACATTTTAAATACATACAAATTTTAACATATGCATTCACTAATTCACTAAGCCATGACACGCACACGATAAAGGAATCAACCGCTTTCGACTAAGAGTGGCACACAACTGATTGAACTGACACGTTGAAACATGAACCATGCTGTACTACACTGTCGACGCGTCGTACTGTGCTAGTACAGAACGTGTATTAAACCAGTAAAAGTATTTACATTTTTATATTTTGAGTATTTAAATACATTTATTTAAATACTCATTAAAGTATTTAAATACTATATTTAAATACATGAAAAACAATGTATTTATAAATACAGTTCTAAATACACAAATGTATTTATAAATACAGTTCTAAATACACAAATGTATTTATAAATACAGTTCTAAATACACAAATGTATTTATAAATACAGTTCTAAATACACAAATGTATTTAAATACGTATTTAAATACAAATGTATTTAAATACTGCCCAGCTCTGCACACACACACACACACACACGGCTTCTTCCAGTTGTTGGTTAGATGGCTGTTTTTCTCACGTTGTTAATTGGGGTGCTGCTGGTTGGATTAATTTAACCTTTGTTATTACGCGTGTCCCTTATGATAAAAGGGACCTAACTATACTTAATTTAAATATTGGCTGTTTTCAATATTTTATAAATGTGCATTGAATTATTAATTCACCATTTTCATATTTACAAGAAATGAATGCGACCAAAACTTAAAAATTACCACCAAATATACCATACAGGCACGAAAGTACCAGAGTCGTACCAAAGGATTACCAATTTTTAGGTTTTCCAATCATTTTGAAAGTTTTTAAACCAAAATTTGTTTCATGGTTTAGTTTTCATTTATTTTTTAACAATTTTTAACGTTTTGCTCGTTGTTGTGTGTCTACCCAAAGAAGTGGGTATGGGCATGTAAGAGGGGTATAGTTATACCCACACATTTATTTCGATATTTTGTTAAATACTTACGTATATACTCATTCATTTTAAGTTAATTAATTATTTAGAATTGATAAATGATAATCTTTGTAACTAATAAATGTCGTCACGTCATATTGGCGAATATGACCTTGTTTTTGGATTATATAACAGATATGTACAGTTTTGGAAAAAAGTTCGCATAGAAACCTAAAATTTTTAAAAGCATAAAAAATTACTAATTGTTAATAATTTGTTTTTCTTGAAATAATTTATTCTTTTTAGGGATACTAACAAAATTTGAAACATAAAATCGGATCTTTATAAATTTGTCCACTTTTCTGCTGGTCAGATTTGAGTTTTTAGACGAACTTATTTCCAGAACTATACATATCCATGCGTGAAGTCAGAGGTGGGTACACTCGGGAAAAAAAAATATTTTGAATTTTGAAAATGAAATACATTTTAGTGTAATGTATTAAAATACTTGAAAATTGGGACTTTGCAATCAGATATAGGGCGCTCGGTAGCTCAGTCGTTGCGGTTAGGCCCTGGTTCGCTTCCGCCTGCTGGCTCCTGAATTGGGTTGATGTTCGTTAATGCTCGAGCTAAGGTGACCCTTGGGTCACCCTCACCCCAACATCGCGGGGAAATGAGCTTCCTGTATGTAATCAGACATCACACTTCTATGGTTATGTCCATTGTCATTAAATACATGTGGCCTGGAAATCAGCTCTGGGAAGATGATATAATACTGTCAATAAATCTGTAAACTAAACAAAAACAGGACTGTCCTATTGTCCTAAGCCTGTCTGAGAAATGGGGAGGTGGGTGGGATAGTGACGAGCTCGCTACGCGTATAGGGTCAACCCAGTTCTCCTTTTAAAGGAACTTATTTTTCCCGGTTGGTGGCGTTACTGGTCGTCTCAGCGCCCCCTGGTGGACGAAAGGTGTAAAACGGAAGAAGCAACCATAAGAAAACTAAAAAAAAGTTTATTTGGTGTATTTTTTGTGAAACGTGGATTGAAAGTACAAGAAGAAATGTATTTTGTTTAGAAAATACGCGCTCAATGCATTTTGCTCAAGAATTGGGTCAAATAGGTTTATAAACTAATCTAACCTAACTTAGGATTTTAATTAAAAAAAACTTGGTCAAATAAGTCGTCCTTCAGGCTTCGTCAGACTTTACACATCTGATTTATTTTAGGTTAGGTTACTTAACCTCAAAAAGTAGGTCGTATAAGAAAATCCGACTTATTTACAAAGTTTAACCTAATTGGTAAAACAGGTGGCTTAATATTGGCGCTACTTAAGGATTTAGACATATATACAGTATATATATATATATATATATATATATATATATATATATATATATATGGTGAATTATTGGTGATTCAAAAGTCCTGCCTCAAAGGTATTTATTGTATAGTTGCTTTTGAGGAAGAACTTTTGAATCACGCTAATAATTAATATACGGGTATAGGTACAGTAACGGTACAGAAATAAATACATTTACAAGTATAGGTGTAGGTATAAAAATAAAACATTTTGAAAGTACATGCATACGAGGTGTGGGTACACAAATGTTCTCTCTTATTTTCTATCCTTGTGAGGCGTATAAACCAATAGTTGTTTGTGTAGAAAAAAATTGTAGCCAAATAAACTTCGGGCGGAAGCAAACTTAAGTCAGTATATATATATATAATTTAGGGTGATTCAAAAAAATCAAAGTTTTTTTTTAATTGTTCAACCTGTATTTTTGTTCCCTATGACAAAAAAAATAGTGTATGCCAAATTTGGTGAATTTTAAATAAAATTTACTATGTGCTACCAGGCGTCAAAGTTTCCCTCTTTTTCAATTTGTTTGTTTTTACAACTTATGATTTTATGTTTAATTGTTTATATTTCAGAATTTTTAATTAATGGTTTATATACTAGCTTGCTTTTAATTGTTGCTTGGAACTCGTAATTTTGATACCAATTAATCGATTATGGAAGCTAGGCCTAACTCACCATCACCCAGTTGCTCATTTGGGAGAAGTTCTACAAGAAAAGAAACTGAAGCATGGCTAATTGGGCAGCCCTCTGCAGTACTAAAAACATTCGTATTACCATCAGAGAAGGAAATGATGGCCCTCTTCATGCACTACAGAAATATTAAAAAGCAAGACATTAGAGAATCATGCTGCTCTACTGCGGATGATGTGCTAGCAGTTTGGAAAAAAGCAGGAATACCAGCAAAACAAAGAATACATGTAGTGATAAAATTCAAGGAATACTGAAGGAATGACAGCTGCTTAAGAAAAACAAAGCAAACAAATTGAAAAGATCACAAAATTTAAATAATAAAGAAGAAAAATGGAAAGATAAACTGGAAAACTTATTTGACATTGCTCATGAGAATGCTATGCAGCTTATAAAAGTAGAAGAAGATAAGAAATTCTTGAAAATGCAACGTGAGAAAGGACGTCATGGAAAAATGGGTACCATTGATAAGGCTGTTGCTAAAAAGAGCAAAGAGCAGAAAAGCAACAACGTTATGAAAAGAGGAAAGCAGAAGAAGAGATCAAAAGAAAGAAGAGTGAAGAGGCTGTCATACTCACCAGTACATCATCAGAATCAGAATCAGAGGAGAGTAAAAGTGATGAATCTGGTTTCTGTGCTGCACAACCATCAACATGGAAAAGTAAGGTTGGCAAACGTAGAAAATTGTTTGATGATAAATTATTAGGAAGTCTTGATGTTGCAAAATTGAGTGACAGAAATGCATCTCTTTTTAATGCAAACAATCAGACATCGCTTGAATGGGACATCTGCGGACAAATAAAATGCATGTGTTTCAATACAACGGCAGCCAATACTGGTCCTAGAAATGGTGCAGCTATTCTTCTAGAACAAACATTCGACAACGATTTATTGTGGCTGGCATGTCGACACCATATATTTGAAATTATGCTGGAAGCTGTTGTTTCAAAGTCTTTATCACCATCTTCTGGCCCAGATATAGTCCTTTTTAAGAAGTTCAGAGAAAAATGGTCAAGCATTAATAAGGAGGACTACGAGACAGCATTATCAGATCCAGATATCTATGAAAATATTCATGACATCAAAGATGACATAATTATATTTGCAACAAATCAACTAGATACATTCCAACCAAGAGACGATTACCTAGAACTATTGCAGTTAACAATTATTTTTTTAGGAGGTGAACCAAAAGGTGGAATCAAATTTAAACATCCAGCGGGACTTCATCGGGCTAGGTGGATGGCCAAAATTACATATTCATTAAAAATTTTTATGTTCAAATCTCAGTTCAAAATTTCAGTAAAAGACAAAAAAGGACTAAAAGACATCTGTCTATTTGCTACTCGGTTATATGTAAAGGCATGGTTTACAGCTCCTGTGCCATCTTGCGCTCCTCGTCTTGCTCTGGAATTATTACAGAATCTTGTAGTCTACAAACAAATAAATAACACAATTGCATTTGTTGCTATTAAAAAACTGTTAGGTCACCTCTGGTACCTATCAGAAGAACTGGTAGCCTTGGCCTTTTATGATGATGATGTGCCTACTGAAACGAAAAACAAAATTGTAAAGGCCTTGCAAAATACAACAGAAACTCTTCCTGCAAAACCGACTTTTCTAGATCCTGCACTTATTCCAACGAAGAAATAAGAAGATTTTGTCATCAAATACTCAAAGATTCTTTACAATAACATAATTTAGTTCAAAATTTTTACTCAAAGATGCTAAAGAATGGCATAATGATGAAGAGTATAACTCCGCTAAGAAATCTATCAAAGAGTGGAAAGTCGTGAATGATATAGCGGAAAGAGGAGTAAAATTAATGGATGAATATAATAAAATACTAACACATGACGAAGATCAAAAACAATTCTTGCTACAAGTAGTGAAAAACTACAGGGCTGTTTACCCTGATAGAAAGAAAGAAACATTGATGAAGTAAGGACAGCTAATGTCTCAAATATCATGCTAGTTTAATTATGCATGCTTGTGGTTATGGTAGGACCTACGGGGGAGCTTTCCACGTTAAAAAAAGCAATGCGCCTTACACTGTACCTCCTGGGTGGTGTGGAAAAAATTTGACAATTTGAGTCGTTCTGTCAATTTTTAATTGCTGGTAGCAACCCCTAAAAATTAAAAATTTGCTAAAATATTTTAGGATAGTTGTTTTTATGCTGAAATGAACCATTTAAAGGGTTGAACACATTAAAATATAAAAAAAAATTTTTTACCCCCATATTTGAATCACCCTAAATTATATATATATATATATATATATATATATATATATATATATATATATATATATATAAGCTTATATATATATATATAAAACTGAAAATTCCTATGATGCGCGACTTTTGCGCCACCCTGTATATATATATATATTATATATATATATATATATATATATATATATATATATATATATATATATATATATCGTAAAGAACGACGCTTGTATAGGAGATATTCCGCGCAAGACGAGAGAGAGAGAACGAATATCTCCTATACAAGCGTCGTTCTTTACGTTATTTATACTGCGTGTTCTTTGCAGTTGAATGTGTATATATATATATATATATATATATATTAGTGGTGTTCATAAATATTCGTACAGACAAATATTTTAGTTGTATTCATCCTTATCTTTTGTACCATGCATAAAACAGTTACGAAATGTTTAGCGTTCGTTTGGAAAAATTTAACAAATAAAAAATGAGTGTAACTCCAACATATAATGTAAAACAGCAAAAAATTTGAGGAAGTTCACTGTTGAAAAAGAAAATGATAGATGCTTATCTTTTCTGGATTTAAAAATTCGAAGATGCTTGAATCAGTTCAAATTTGAATTTTTTTTGTAAGCCTACTAATAATAATTCTTGCGTGCATTTTTATTCTGACCATCATCCCTCGATAAAATCTTCTATTTTCTCTGTTATGTTTCTTAGAGCATTGAGGGTTGTCAGTCCTGAATTTTTAGATTCCGAGTTATGCAATATCATGAATATTGGTACTAAATTATGTTATCCTATTTCATTTCTAGATAACTGCCTTACGAAAGCCAAGAACAGGTATTATAATAGTGTAACTGTAAAGGAATTTGAGTGTAAAAGTATCTTTAGCCTACCTTACCATGTTAATTTTCAGTATCTTCTGACTTTACTTAAAGCAATTGGTATCAACGTAGTCTTTAAGTATAATAATACTGTTAAATCACTCCTAATAAAGAATAGTCCTGATAATGCAGTTGGCTGTGTGTATTCGATCGGATGTACACGATGTAACTCAGTGTGTGTATATATGTAGGTCAAACGGGAAAAACGTTAGATATCAGGGTAAAACAGTATAAATATGCGTGTAGAAGAGCAAATAATTCTAATGCATTGTTTAACGATATGTGCAGATGTAATCATAGTATCAAATGGGATAGTTCTAAAGCGCTCGTTAAAAACAGATATAATTGAAAGGAATATTCTAGATTGTGCATTTATCCATTTTAAAAATAATTTCAACAACAGTGCGGCAATGTATAAAACTGACCATATCCTGTTAAAATACCTTTTGCCTTTAATCAACTGTTGTTAATTATGTGCTAATCTTTTATATCTATACAGTATATATGTTCGTCATCTCGCCTTCTCCCTTCATTCCCTGACGAAGTGTACTTCCGAATACACGAAAGGCCTTGGAATAATTTTTCTTTTTCCCTGTAAGTTTGCATCATTCATTCATTTCACGTGTTTAATTGTGAAATTCACCCCATATATATGTATCTCTTTAATCTCTGCTGTCCCGTGCGTTGGTCTCTCTTCACACGAAGGTTAAGCTGGTGGCCCCGCCTGTCGGTCTGACTTGGTGGAGGAGCGAGTTGCTTTCTTACGCTCTCCACCGTACATAGCCAGGTGCACCCGGCAAATCTGGTACCGTCCTGAGCCAGGCATCTAGTCTTCTCATGAAGACTTCAACTTTGACCCCTGTAACGTTTCTAAGGTCCTTTGGAAGCTGGTTAAAAAGTCTTGGCCCCCTGACAACCAAGCTATTTTCCTTTAGTGTTGAGGAGGTCCCTTGTCAGCCCTTTAATTTGGGAACACTACACATCCTGCCTTTCCTATTTTCCATTGTTGTTTGAACGGTAATTGGGTTTAGTTTTAGGTTTGATACCAGTTTTTCGATCATTTTCCATATGTAGATTATGGTGTACCCCTCTCTTCTTTCCAGGGAGTACAGATTTAGTTTACGTAGTCTTTCCCAGTAGTTGAGTTCTTTGCAGCCATCAATCTTTGCTGTGAAATGTCTCTGAGTTTCTCCTAGTTTATTAGTTTCTTCCTTTTTATATGGGAACGTCAAAATTGAGCAGTATTCAAGTTTTGGTATAATCAGTGTTTTTAGGAGGGGAATCATTACTGTCCTGTCCCTTCTTTTGAACGTTCTTAGTACCCGTCCCGCGACTCTTTTTACTTTATTTATCGCTATCTGATTTTGTGTTTCGAATTTGGCTTCATCGGTCATTATTACCCCCAGATCGATCGCTTTCGTGCTTCTCTGAATTTCCTGTCTATCTGGAGCATAATATGGAGTCTGTTTAAGTTCCTCTTTTCTACCATATCTCAAAAGCTGAAATTTCTCGGTATCAAATGTCATGTTTTTGTCTTCTGACCATTTGTATATTTTGTTCGTGTCCCTCTGCAAGGCCTCCACTTCATTTACATCGCTGATTTTTCTTCTGATCTTTGTATCGTCTGTAAGGAATGTTACTATACTGTTGCTGTTTACTCAGCTGTTTTTGTTTGTTAGCATGATAATGAACAGGAGTGGGGCCAGTACTGTACCTTGTGGTACTGGGCTGCGTACTTCCGATTCTGATGATGATATACCTTGAATTTTCACGACCGGTAGACGTTCTCTGAGGAAGTTGTAGATCCATTTTCCCACTTTGACTGTTATTCCCATATATTTCATTTTATGTGCTATTATGCCGTGATCACATTTGTCGAAAGCTTAAGCAAAATCCATGTTGTCATTGTCTTCCAGTGTATCTAGGATATTGTTGTAGTGTTCTATTGGTTGTGATAGGCATGATCTACGTGATCGGAATCCGTGCTGATTTTCGTTGAATCTTTCTAGTGTAAAGGATGTTACTATACTGTTGCTGTTTACTTAGCTGTTTTTGTTTGTTAGCATGATAATGAACAGGAGTGGGGCCAGTACTGTACCTTGTGGTACTGGGCTGCGTACTTCCGATTCTGATGATGATATACCTTGAATTTTCACGACCGGTAGACGTTCTCTGAGGAAGTTGTAGATCCATTTTCCCACTTTGACTGTTATTCCCATATATTTCATTTTATGTGCTATTATGCCGTGATCACATTTGTCGAAAGCTTAAGCAAAATCCATGTTGTCATTGTCTTCCAGTGTATCTAGGATATTGTTGTAGTGTTCTATTGGTTGTGATAGGCATGATCTACGTGATCGGAATCCGTGCTGATTTTCGTTGAATCTTTCCAGTGTCTCCACGAAATCATAAATTTTCTCTAACTATTCTTTCAAATACTTTGGTGAGGTGGGACGTCAATGACACTGGTCTATAGTTCTTTGCTTGAGATATGTCCCCTCCTTTATATATATTGGGACAATGCTTGCTCTTTTAAAGATGCTCGGTATTTCCCCAGTGTCTAGGGATCTTCTCCATATCCAGTATAAAGGTGTAGCTATTTAATTTTTACAGTTTTTAATCAATAATACGTTCCAATTATCCGGACCTGCAGCTGAATGTGGTTTCATTTGTCCTATAGCTCTCGCTACATCTTCTGGGGTAAAATCAAAGTATGTTATACACTCTCCTTGCAATTTCTCTTCAAAGAATGCATCTATGTCAGGTATCGCTTTGTCACTTTTTGGGGTACTGAAAACTGATTCAGACTGGGCTCTCAATGTTTCAGATATTTTGTTTGGATCGTCGGTTAGTTCATTATTTCTCTTCCTTAAGGGTCCAATGGCGGCGCGCGTTTTTGTTTTCTTTTTCGCATAGCGATAGAAGTATTTTGGATTTTCCTTTATTGCTTCTACCGCCTTTTCCTCTTTCCTCTCTGTATGGTCTTTAATCAGGGCTTTTATTTCCCTATCGATACCCTCCAGTTTTTCTTGTATTACTTTCCTGGCATTATCTCCTCAGTTGGCTAACTTCGCCTCCACTCTTTCTTTTGCAGATTATTCTTCTCTTTTGCCTCTCTAGCCAGCTTCTCTTTCCTTTTGGCTGTGATTTCGGAGCATATTTTTCTAAAATTCTCAGCGTTTTTTCTTCCAAGGTTGTTAGCATTTCTCCAGTTGTTTTATTCTCTAAAACTGTTCTCCGCTCTATTTGAGCCATGTGCGATCTGATTGCTTCCCAATTTATAGTCTTGGAGTTTAAGTTAAAGGCCCCAAATTTGCTTCTTTCCTCAATATGTGTAGTCTTTTAGTGTTGTCGTCATATTTGTTGATATCTCCATTAAGTTGTGGTCTGAGATAATGGTTGGGGTTATTTTTATATCGGCAATCAAGTTCGTGTTATTCGTGAATACCAGTTCCGGGCAGTTATTTTTTCTGGTATTTTCTGTTATCTCCTGTGTCAGCATAAACTCATTTGTGAGAGCCATCAACATTTTTGCTTGCTCCTGGTCTTCTCTTGTGCCCCCCTTGTCCTGGTGTATATAAATATTCCTATCCACTTTTTTGTATTTTATAAATGGGAAGTTAAAGTTTCCGCAGATCATTATTGCGAGATGGAGGGTTTATGGCCTTTATTAGCTTTCTGATATCATCAATGGCCTCCGAGAATTTATCGGTTGGGGTGTTTGGAGGTCTATAGATGACTATCAGTATCACGTTTAGTTTTTTATTTTCACTGCTAGGAGTTCCACAAAGCTGTTTGATTTACTCATTATCGTCTCTGTCATATGACCTTCATGTACGTATATAGCGCAGCCACCTTTACGTCTCGTTCTATCCGCTTTTAGTAAGTTGAAGCCCTCTATATTTATCTCTTTCTTATCAATACAATGTTCGCAGTTTTCACAATTTCCTTGACAATCCTTAAGATGAGTTTCTGTGAGGCATGCGATGTCCGCCCTTGTTTCGTCCATAAATCCTTTCAGGTACGAAACTTTGTTGAGTGATTGGTTTGGTCTTATTCCTTGAATATTACCCAGAACAATATTTATGTTTTGTTTTTCGTTGCCCCTTGTGCATTTCAAGTTTTTCCTTCGGTATTGCTTGTTTTGTTGCCCTACGGTCTTTCAAGAGAGAACCGTTTCCGTGTACCTGTTCTGGTAGCTTCTTGCCCGGAAGCGGTTTGGCTCGGGGGTTTCCACCTGTGTCAACTGCGTGCGTTGGATGACATTTAGCAGCTGTGTCGTGTCTGCGATGTTGAAAAAAAAATTTTGTTCGCTTATTGTGTTCACATTGTTATTCCTATTGTCATTTAAACTTTGTCCTTTGAGTTCGTCGGGAGATGTTGATAGTAGCTTTTTTCCCCATATTTGCAGGTTCCATATTTTGCGTAACTCCTGCAGATGTCTGGGTGGTAGAATGTGCATCTGTCTCCAAATTTAATGACCATTATTATAGAAGAAATTTCATACGGGGGGATATTCATATAGACATTGTCCTCGTTTAAATCTGCAATTATCTTTTATACAGGGTGTCCCATAAGTCCGGCATCATAGGAAAAATAATAAAATAAGGCAAAACAAAAGCTTTTATTTACAGAACGTGCTCAATATGTCCACCATTGTTTTCAGTACACAAATTCAGACGTGATACCCAGTCAGCAAGCACACGGTGAATGATGTCAGGAGTAATGGTGTTACATGCCCCAATAATGCGCTGCCGCAAATGTTCAACACTCTTAATTTTCTCTGCGTATACCAGCGTTTTCAAGTGGCCCCAGAGATAAAAATCTAGTGGCGTGAGATCCGGGCTTCTAGCTGGCCATTCCACAGGCCCTCGACGTCCTATCCAATGACCAGGGAATTGTTGGTACGGGTATTCCCTTACTTGGGTGCTGTAATGTGCAGGAGCGCCGTCTTGCTGGAACCATGTTGGGAAATTTCCTTCTTCGTTCCAGGATAGCAGTCGCTGTATCATCGTCAGTGGACCTCCTTGAAGGTCCACTGCGTGGTTTATCTTCTATGGATCCTGTTTCCTTAAACTTTGCAACAAGTCTGCTAACTCAACTCTGTGTTATTGGCTCGCGGTCTGGATGCAGTCTGTTAAATTCAGCAGCGGCCTCTCTCTGACTCTGATTTCCTATGAGTAGAATTATCTGGATTCGTTCTTTCTTGCTCACAGACATTATGGCCTGTAGAAAGAGAAAAATATGAATTATGGTTTGTAGAAATAGAAAAATATGAATTTCTCCTATGATTCCGGACTTGTGGGACACCCTGTATAATATCTTCATATAATTCCTTCCTCATATTTACTCGGGGCCTTTGTTTTTTTGCTCCTTATTGGGGGACAGTTTCATTCCATTTTCTTGATTGCCCTCTTGTCTTTTCCTATTTGTGCTATTTGTTTTAATGTTCTTCGTTGCCCTTATACTATCTGTTGTCTTTATACTCTCTTTCGCCTGCATGGTTTTGGCCTCGTTTTGTGACGGTATTTGATTTTTTTCTACTTCGCCTTTCTTTGTTTTTTCTGTTTTCCTCTGTTCTTTATTCTCACTTTCTCTTTCATTTTCTTCTCGTAGTCTCTTTCTGCTTTAAATACCGTAAAAGAGTTTATTTCGGTCATGCAGTTTTCGCGAAATTTTTTTATCCCATTAAGTTCCTCCGCGTTCGTTATAATGGAGATTTTTTCATCTTCCCATTCTAGGCATCTAAAATAAAAAAGCAGCTGACAAAGATCGCACCTCATCGCCTTTGTCTCATTTGTTGCATCATTGCAGATACCACAGAGTTGCAGGAATTTATTTACCATTTCCATGTTACTGATAGAGGGTAGCCGCTGATGCACAAAATTGACTCAAAAAGGGTATTATGGGAAGTATTGGGTCGGGGTTGACTCAAGCTGTGTGAGGGAAAGTATTCTCCGTTACTGCGGGGGATGGGGGATGTGGCACGCTGTATTCTTCTCACTGATTGGTGCCCGCAACTGTGGCCGCTGGGGATAATGGGGGGTATTTGTAGGAATTTCGATAGGCAGCTAATTTTCTTCACAAAGGAACACTCGGAAAATGCTGTGTAGATTAATTCGCTTCGTTTTTATTTATATATATATATATATATATATATATATATATATATATATATATATATATATATACACACACACAGTCACGGCAAATAGAACTGGGACCTTTCCATATAGAATTTGGCCTACTTTGAAAATATGACAAATGAGCAGTTTAACACTTACATTAATATTTAGTTATGTTACCCTTGGCCTTGATGACCATCTGGAGACGTTTCGGCATGCTATCATTCAGTTTTTGAAAATAATCCAAGGTCATGTTTTTAATCCACAACGACTTGATCTCGCGCTGTAGACTATCGAGTGATGTGGTGTCGATGTTTAAAAGCTTCTGCTTCATGACATTCCAGCAGTTCTCGATGAGATTCAGGTCAGGGCTATTTCCTGGCCACTTCAGCACGTTAATATTATTGTCAGCAAGCCACTGACACTTTTTTCGCCTTATGACAAGGCGCACTGTCGTGCATGAAAACAGTGGCGCCGTGTATTTCGTAAAAATTAAGCAGATGGTCCTCTAAAACAGTAATATACCTGTCTGCATTCATGGTAGTGTTTTTGGGCAAGAAATACAGACTACCGCGCCCATGAGAACCACTGAAACAATCCCAAACCATCACTGATGTCGGGTGCTTGACGGTGCAGATGGTGTACAAAGGGTGGTATCGGCTAACATTGGGGGGTCGTCTCACCTTACCAGCACGACTTGGAATACACTGAAAGGTGCTTTCATCCGACCACATGACCTTCCTCCAATGCCCAGGGGTCCAATCCTTATACGTCTTAGCAAAAGTAAGCCGTTGCTTCCGCATGCGTTTGGTCAGGAGTGGCTTCCTTGCGGCGCTTCTGCTGGGAAGTTGAAGATCCTTCTGGAGTCGATGACGTATGCAGCGTAAGGACACGTTCTGTAGCAATTTTGGGTGACTTCCTTTAAGCTGGGAGGCGGTCATTTGTGGGTTCTTGATAACTTCTCGCCGCAGAAGGTTATCTGTGGACTTTGTCGTCTTCCTAGGGCGACCACGGTAAGGTTTGTAGGCAGGAACAACGTTTGGTGTAGGCCAACAGCCGCAGCAAGCAAGCGCATAATGGTGGATTTCCCCCGGCCGCTACGACGACAAATTTCCTTGATGGGGACTCTCTCTTGCCTCCAAGCAATAATACGTGCTTTCTCCTCTTTAGAACGATTGGTAGCACCTATATTTACTGTATGAATAACAAATTATAACGTCACAAAGCACAAGCTCCATAATCCTGTGCACTTAGGTTGGAGCGGTAAAGGCAGTAACACTCCTCACAACTGCTACATGCACACTGAGAGCCGTTGATTTATCCCATACTCACGCTCTGCTTCCTGGCAAGTTGCCAGACACCGCAAGATTATTTCGTCACTCGTATAGAGCCACTCTGGCAAATTAAACTGGGGCAGCTTGACAATGGAGTTTATATGGAAAGGTCCCAGTTCTATTTTCCGTGACTATATATATATATATATATATATATATAATATATATACACACACACACACACACACACACACACACACACACACACACCGGGTGTCCACAAAGTCCCGTTCTGGTTTTAAAATTTTATTACAACAAAACCAAAAGAGATAGAATAATGCATTTTTTTGCATTTTGTTGCTTAACTAATTAAGTTTTTTTCCTGATTTACAGGTTGTAATCTGAGTGTCAAGTTGCTATTGAAAGAAGCTTGAACGAAAATGGCGACTACACGGAAGAAAACTCTATATAATCTGGTTCGTGGAGTCGAAATCAGTGACAACTTTTCAACGGAATTACTGCCGTCAATATGGCAAGGATCCTCCCCCCAAACTCAGCATTAGGAGGTGGTTTTGCGAGTTTCGGGAGACAAGAAGTGTGATTGACTCGCCAAGACTCGTGCAAGAGACGTTCCAACGCAGCCCTGGAAAGTCTATTCGTCGTGCTTCAAGTGAACTGCAGCTACCAAGATCAACGGGACACAAAGTTGTACACAAGAGATTGCATCTTTTCGAGTATAAAGTGCAAATAGTCCAAGCTTTACAAACCAGATTACACATTGAGCTTTCTCCTGTGTAGTCGCCATTTTCGTTCAAACTCCTATGAAGAGCAACTTGACACTCGGATTACAACCTGTAAATCAGGAAAAAAACTTAATTAGTTAAGTAACAAAATGCAAAAAACCTGCATTATTCTATCTCTCTTGGTTTTGTTGTAATAAAATTTTAAAACCCGAACGGGATTTTGTGGACACACGGTATATGCAAAGAAATTCCAAAGCAACACGTGATCTTTTTAATAAGCAAAGAACCACAGGGAAAAAATAAATATTTCTCTCTCGTCCCTGAATATGTGAATATATCACGAAAGCGCTCGGACTTCGTGTTTCCTTTTCCTTTCCCCTGTGTTTCTTTGCTTTTATATATATATATATATATATATATATATAAATAAATATATATATAATTGTGTGTGTGTGTGTGTGTGTGGTTGTATATATATATGTGTGTAAGAAGGGTAAAAATTTGATTCGCTTTGGATTATAATTCCAATAAATTTTTTTTAACACAAATATATTTGATACGATACATTTAAAGACATATGGGTATGTTTCAAATACAAAGGTATCTATCTGTATTTGAACCCTAAGTTTGATTTGTTCCTTCACATTCAAAACGCAGTAAACTCTGCATGAATCTTTTGTATAATTCAAAATTTCTTTAGATTGATTGAAAAGTTACTGATCGTCATATTTTGAGCAATTCTGCCGAGTTCAGTCTGAAACTCGTGTTCAAAATGTCTTTTCATATTTTTATACCGTAAAATAAGTTTAATTTATTTATAAGATTTTTCTCACGCGTGAACGTCAGTGAGTGTATACACTGCGTTCGCACTTATTAAGCAGATTACATTTTCTCCAATGTTTTCAAAAGTTTTTCCCCAATTTCAATGAAATTTGTAGCAAATAATCACTATATATAGCAGCATTGATGGTATTCATTTCGATAAAATATTTTGAAATTAAAATAATTATCTCATTTTATTGAAAAATATATAAAATGTTGTGTTCCGAATTATTAAGCAAGTATTCTATTTACAGATCTAAATGGTGAAAATGGGTAAGAAGAAGGATTTAACATTAACTGAGAAAAGAAAAATAGTCAAGTTACTCGCTGAAAATATAAAATCTATTGAAATTGCGAAGCAGTTTGGCAGAGCTTATCGAACTGTAAACAAGTTTGTAGCGGAGGGTACCAAACTGAGGCAGCGAAGTGATAAAGGAGCTATAAGAAAAGTGACAAGGCGGCAGATATCTGTAATCAAGCGCAAACTGCAAAGCATCCATTGTCCTTAAGTAAAGAGGTTTTTGAGCAGGCTGGCATACATAATGTACCAAGAACATCTCGATGTGGAATCCTCCAAACAGTTGGCAAGACGTGTAAACCTACGATTCAGTCACCATTAACACCCAGGTACAAGAAGCAGCGTGTTGAATGGGCGCGTCAGTACGTGAAAACAGATTTTAATACTGTATTGTTAACCGAGAATGAAGAGCAACCCTTGAGGGATCTGATGGTTGGTCAAGAAGATGGATTGCTAAGGGTCAATCTCTACCATGGAATGAGGTTTTCTTTTAGAAAGTTTGTGTAAGACTGGGCATTCATTTTTACACCATCAGGCACTCTGTATAGGACAGCTACTTCATTGCCTATCAATCCTGCCCAAAACATGACACTACCTCCACCTTGTTGGCGTCTTAATCTCGATGGTAGAAATTGGCTCTCAGCAATCCATCTTCTTGACCAAACATCAAGTCCCTCAAGGGTTGCTTTTCATTCATCGGTGAACAATACAGTATTAAAATCTGTTTTCACCTAATGACGCGCCCATTCAACACTGCTTCTTGTACCAGGCTGTTAATGGTGACTGAATCGTAGGTTTACACGTCTTGCCAATTGTTTGGAGGATTCCACATCGAGATGTTCTTGGTACATTATGTATGCCAGCCTGCTCAAAAACCTCTCTACTTGAGGACAATGGATGCTTTGCAATTTGCGCTTGATTACAGATATCTGCCGCCTTGTCAATTTTCTTATAGCTCCTTTATCACTTCGCTGCCTCAGTTTGGTACCCTCCGCTACAAACTTGTTTACAGTTCGATAAGCTCTGCCAAACTGCTTCGCAATTTCAATAGATTTATATTTTCAGCGAGTAACTTGACTATTTTTCTTTTCTCAGTTAATGTTAAATCCTTCTTCTTACCCATTTTCACATTAGATCCGTAAATAGATACTTGCTTAATAATTCGGAACACAATATTTTACATATTTTTCAATAAAATGAGATAATTATTTTAATTATCAAATATTTTATCGAAATGAATACCATCAATGCTGCTATATATAGTACAGGGTGGGCCGTAAGTTTCCATACATAGGAAAAAAAACATTTTGTTATGGACAACCATTTTTTTTATATAATATGCTCTACATGGTTGCCATTGTTTTGAAAACACATTTCAATACGTGTTCCCCACTGTTGATGAACACGCATTAGCACAGTTGACGTTATGCTTGTAATGGCGTTGGTGATACGTTCCTTTAGATGATTTATGTCTCGTATCTTTTCCTGATACACCATGGCCTTCAAGTGCCCCCAAAGATAGAAATCAAGGGGGGTGAGATCTGGGGATCTGGGAGGCCACTCCACAGGACCACGCCGACCAATCCAAGCATCCGGAAACTGCTGCTGATCCAAATACCGACGCACGTGAAGACCATAATGAGGTGGAGCTCCATCTTGCTGGAAGTAAACTGGGAAGTTACCTTCCTCGTTTAGCAGGGATGGGAAAATCTCTTCTTGCAACATGTTAAGATACCTTTCGGCATTAAGATTTCCACTGACAAAAATTGGTCCAATAATTCTGTCACCCCATATCCCGGCCCACACCATCACTTTACCGGCACCTTGCATCTTCGTCGGACTCAGCCAGTTAGGGTTAGCATTACTCCAATAACGTATGTTTTGCCGATTAACCTCTCCATTGACGTAAAAATTTGCTTCATCAGTAAACAAGATCTTACGTCAAACGCATATTCTTAGGGTATCTGAAACATAAAAACAAACGTTTAATTTTTCCTATGTATGGAAACTTACGGCCCACCCTGTAGTGATTATTTGCTACAAATTTCATTGAAATCGGGGAAAAACTTTTGAAAACATTGGAGAAAATGTAATCTGCTTAATAAGTGCGAACGCAGTGTAATACCGTTTCCCTATAAACGAAGTATCGGGTAGGGGGTTCGGACCCCTATGATGTGGGTAATAATAATAATAATAATCTAGGAGTTAGAGCAATGACCCGCATTTGTTGACCTGAGCGCTATCCCAATTTCTGGCCTCCCTCACTGATATAATTAATTATTATTCAGCCATGAAATGCCCATGTCGAAACATCGGTTTCCGTCAGTCAGAGAAATTAAGCGGGTCTGTAGAGTAGTTACTGTAGATAGGAGATCGTCTTCTGCCTCCAGATGATATAGCGACCCGTGGTTCGGATTCCACGCGAAGCTGTATGACCTCCTTTGCTGTTACGAAGGAGGTTAAACAATGACACAAATTAAACATACATTTATGAACATGCTACTCTACTGTTTACAACTCCATTTGGTAAGTGGCCAGAAATCAGTCCAGTAATCCACAACTCTAAAATTTAAGTATAATAGGGTGTCCATAAATTATTTTTACAAATTCAGTTGAAATTTAATTACATTTGTAAGGATAATTTATGGACAACCCTGTATTTTCCTACATGTACAGTTTACAAGCTTTGTTTTTTAATATTTTTATTATGTCCTTGAGGCTTGTATCCGAAATTACAGAGAAAAATCATTTATCTTTTCGTAGTTCTGAGAACAAGCAGACAAAATTTGCCCTTCCCATACGCCTGCCTCTCTCTCTCTCTCTCTCTCTCTCTCTCTCTCTCTCTCTTGGCATAATCTGCGTTTTAGTAATACCTTGGTTATATCGAAGTGTGAGGACTTATAACTTGACGTGGAATTTGAACTATGAGCATGTTTTTAATTACTGAGTATGTAATGTGTAACTTTTAAATTAAAATTGGTTAAAGTGTAGACCCCAAGTTGGGATACCGAAAGGTCTTGTTTTAGTAAATTTTTATTTCAAGTGCGATTTGTTTTTCCCATACTTCATACAGGGTGTAACAAAAGCTCGTTCTCATAAGGAAATATGATAACGTAATTGAACGAGAAAATAGTTTTAACTTTACATTACAAACAATACAATCAACTTACCAATTAATCCAGTACATGCTCAAATTACATTCCATGTAGCCGTTTACACACTTCTACTCGTCTTTCTAAGCTGTTGGTTGCGTTCTGAAGCGTTTCCGCACTAATTCTATTATATCTTATTTCCCTATAAGAACGGACTTTTGCCACACCCTGTATATCTTTGCAAGATATTCCATAAACACGGTGCCATCCCTATACATATATTTATAACATATTTCAACGTGTTTTAGTTCAGAAGATAATTAGTGAAGTATACATTAAATTATAGGGTGAAAAAGCAAAACTGATGGTTCCAGCAATTTCAAGTAAAAAATATCATTAATAGCTGATCCCTTCCCCATATGATAATGTTAAACAAATATTAAAAACTTATTAGGGTGTTTTATGAATATATCGTACGAGTAATTATGTACTTTAAATAAATATTTGTAATCATTAATTATTTTTAAATGATAATAAAAATATAATAATTATTACGAGTTCACTAACATTATATATATATATATATATATATATATATATATATATATTAGTAAAGGTTAATTCGAGAATGTTGTATACAGAAAGTAATTTCGGGTTTTGTCAAAGGAAGTGTTTAGTAGCTAAGGTATATAAAGGGTGCAAATAAGGGTTATTTTAGTATGCATTTTCATTTAATTTTGGTCCTTATTCGGATTTTACACACGGCGCTATATTGGACTGTTAAAATTTATTGCCTGCTTCAGTGAAAAAGAGGTATTGCGCGCTATCATTTTCCTTATAATAAAAATTAGATGATAACCCACAGTGACCGTACAGTGCTGAATATATATATATATATATATATATATATATATATAATATATATATATATATATATATATATATATATAAAAGCAAACCCACAAGGAAAAAGAAAAATGATTTCAAGGTCTTTCGTGTATTCAGAAGTACACCTCGTCAGGGAATGAAGAGGTGTACTTCTGAATACACGAAAGGCCTTGGAATCATTTTTCTTTTTCCTTGTGGGTTTGCATCAGTCATTCATTTCACGTGTTTAATTGTGAAATTCATCTCATAGATAGATAGATAGATAGATAGATGGATGCATTCATAGTTTGTGTTTAAGTTAAACATCTTTTTACATAGGAGACTGTAGGACACCAATCGACCATGGAAGTACTTCAGGAGGGATGTTAGGCAGGAGACATGGAGTACTGGAATTCCCGTTTCTCCTGTCACTGTCCTCTCTTGCTGTCTCTCCTCTACCCTGTGAGCAGTCCAGCATGCTCTCAAACACACACACACACACTTCTCCCTCTATTCTTCACCATACATACATGCATTTAACACACTACACAACTTTTTAAAGACTTATAAAAAATAAAATGGCATTGTGAACCTCGGAGACCTTGATTTTGGCTCTTTCTTATAAAAAGGGGCATTTTTGCGGGCGCACACGCCCTTGGCCCCACCTTTCTGCATAAAAAAAACATAATGAATTTATTCTTTTTTTGTAACACCTGACAAGTTATATATTCTAATATTTTTGGTATGTCGCTATGCATTAACTTTTCACTATTTAATACAGTAGGTAAGGTTTTTGCTATACTTTTTTCAAAACTGGCACTCAGAGGTGTTTATGATAATGACGTCATAGATACTCGATATTCGTCAAAAAGATGTATAACTTAAGTATTATGAATGTCGTGAGCGCATTTGAGACGGTATTCTATTTTTTTGGTTCGGAGTTGGATATAATTAAGCTTATTTAGGGAGTTGGAATAGAATCTAGAAAATGCCCCAAATCAAACCTATGGTGCAGCTTACTCCCCGAAGAGTCATGCGCCCGGAATGATGATAATTAGGGACGTCCGCAATACTGACGAAAACTGCGCCAAAACGGACGCGGATTTGAATGTTCTTTGAACTGGAATGTCACGGATCATTGTCGCTTTCAGTGGTGGTGAACTACGTACGAAGGTCTCGTCAGTACATTAACCCCCTGTTTGCTTGGCGATGCTGCTGCGAGCTGCCGAAATGGGCGTATGGTCGGAATGATTGTCTGTACAAAATGTTAAACTTTTCATCTTACTTCCAGTTAAGCTATAAATACGGATGTCTTGCACGCGCACAAAAAAAAGTGTATATTATATATATATATATATATATATATAGTTATGCGCCTCGGTGGTGTAGTGGGTAGCGTCGCGCTGACTACGCATCCATCGGCCCCGGGATCGAGACCCGGTGACGGCAGCCGGCGTGCAGCAAAACCCAGCTGTTCATCCTTCCACACAATAAAGAAAGTGGTTGGTAGATAAATGAGTACCCTGGGTGGCCTAGTGGTTAAGACGCTGGGCTGCTGGTGGGGCGTGGTTCGGATTCCACGTTAAACTGTAGGTCTAAGTGGAGTGAAAAGCTTGACCTTTGTCAGAATGAACAATTCGAGCGGAAGCTAACCAAAGGTATACCAAAGATATATATATGTATGTATATCAATGTGTGTGTGTGTGTGTGTGTGTGTGTGGTGTGTTTAAAGGTCTTGCAAAAATAAGTATTTAAGGTTTTGATATATAAATTATCAGATTTTTCATTTAAAAGAATTATTTCGGTGATCAACGCTTGTGTGTGTGTATTTTTTATCTATACGCTGTATCTATATGTACATAATTTAGATACTATGAAGTCAAGAGAATGGAATATCTATTAAATATCTGCGTGTTTACAAATATTGAAGCAACTCCTCAAGCTATCTTTTTCAACCAGTTGGGAAACGTCTTCTGCCAACCACTTTAATTGGCACGAAAAATACCTCTCGTGTGCCAACCATAAATTAAATCATGGTGAATCGGGTCTATAAGGCATAATTGATTCGGGATTTTGAATGAAGTTGTAAAGTACCATTAACACTAATTGCATGGCGGGGTACAAGGCCCGCTACATTGCTGGGTACAGGGCATTCGGAGGTGGGCAGTCACTTAACACGTTTAACATGGGTCGTTCGAGACCTTTCCTTTGTTTTAGTGGATTTTGAAGCTCGATTGGACCCGAGGTTGTATCTTCTTGAAGGATCTTTCAGGGGAGGAGGATCTTAATCAGGTCACGGCAACTTAGCCCCCAATGAGCGTTGCAGGAATGGGTAATTAAGGTGTTTGTACACACACACACACACACACACACACAGATAGATAATATCGTTAAGTCTCTGCCTCCATTTAAAATTATAATTATGCAATGTAGTTTTTTGTCTTTTTTACGAGCTACGTCGTGGCCGGTGTCGTTACACCGCTTGTCGTCGATCAGCGAAGTTAAGCGACAGTGGGTCTAGAGAATAGTTGGATAGGAGATCGTCCTCTGCTTCCGGATGATGTGACGGCCCGTGGTTCGAATCCCACGTAAAGCTATAGGTTCCGTCCGTCATGTGACCTTAGATGGTGCGAACGAGGTTAAACAACCCCATCATTACCTTATTTTTTTAACTAGCGAGGTTGTACTGAAGCTAAAATTAAGGAAAATCACAAACATTCACAGTTCACTGACACTTCACAAGCATTTCACAGACCCATATTCGATACTAAGAAGTAATTGGGAAATCATGAGAAATTTTTTGTTTTATATCTCATAAACATTTGAAGGAATTTGTTTTTGAGTCGAATTGATTACGTTTTGTGGGTGGCAAAACCCATAAAATCACCTTCGCTGGTTTTGCTTCAACAAAACAAACTCTCGGTTTAGTAAAGTGTATATATAGATACAATTAACTCACAAAGTGTGTGTGTGTGTGTGTGTGTGTGTTTTGAAGTTCTTCTATTGTTCTAAAGGTATAATAAAAAAAATGGTTGGGTCAATATGTCATTGGTTAGTTGGTTGTGACAATTCGGTGCAAATTTATTTAAATTTATTTAGTTATTGAATGTAAATGTAGGACCAGAACAGAAAGGATAATTTAAGATTTTTTTTTTTTGCAGTCTTTTAGCATATATTTTTTGCATACCTAATACAGATTTCTATAAGAGTAGAAGCGCCCGGGCACAATCAGATATGCTCACTTTCACTATTGGATTGGAGGTTTCTGTACATTTAAGTTTGGAGGTCCCAATCAAAGGGTTTTCTAAATCATTTTTGTTTTTCTTTCTTTTTCCGTTTTAATTATTGCTTGCTTGAAAAATTAATATACAGGTGTTGTTTTTGTTTAGGTTTAATGTCCTTTTTTTAAAAAAAAAATTACCCCCCTCTGAAACGGGAGAAATGAAGACCAATTGAGACTTATGACGTATGAAATGTACCAAATATTTTTACCGCAGTAAGTTACAACAGAATGTATGAGAGATTCATGTATTTATTTTTATAACTTAATAATAATAGAGTTTCTCATTCTTTTTGCTGATCTTTAATTTCTTGCAATTCTTTTCAATCATATTTGGAATAATGGTAAGCAAACTTTATTGATTATTTGAACTGGGAGGGGGAGAGGGCCTTTTCCAGATAATTCCGTTGAAGTTCAATTCGGGACAACAAATATGACATTGATATAACTTTCATAGATATAACTTTCACGTTTTATCAGTTTTTGGATGTTAAAAACTGAATGTGGTCAGGGAAATTTCTTAACCCATCAAAAAAGTCCTTAGCTTGAACAAATTTGGAAAACATTTTGTTCTTTTCAATTTTACTCGGAGAGGATTTAAAACCACAAATACTGATACAAAACTAACAGAGAAGCAAAACAATCAGAAACACTCAAATTCAGACCTACAGATTATTATTAAAATTTCACTTTGAGCGAAGGAGTATTCCTTTATATTCGTTTAATCAATCTAACTTTTGGAGTGATTTAACCCTTTTCGTAATGGACAAAGTCGTATAACGGAGAAGAACTGCAATTTTGCGTGTGATTCGAACCACCAAAGGGTAGCTACATCATCTAAACCCGGAGGGCGGTCATCCATGCACCTATTAAACGTACCTGATGCCGCTTAACCTCGCTAATCAAAGGGGAAGCAATGTTACGAAGAGGCGAAGATGTAAAGTCTTGACTGAGTGAGTTTTTTGTGGATGTTAAAGGCGTACCAGTCAGGATTAGCTATATACAGCTTTTTTTCCATGACTGGAAATTTGCGGGAGGGGATGAGTAGTGTAGAAAGAGAAATTAATGCTTTACTCTATGGCCCTATGGGAAAGGGAGTTACATCTAAGATCAATCGAGGCCGTAGAATTGGAAGATCCTCTTATCAAATGTTTAACTTTATTTTACATCAAAGAAAGAAAAAAAGTCGCACCTAAATTTTAATAAAAAAGAAATATTGGATACGTAAGAAATTGATGTAATAGTCTGTAATAAAAAACTGTGCACTATATCAAAATGAAGGAACTTTTTACTTAACACTCGGTGTTAATAATTCTTTTTATGTTGGCAATGTAGTACCATGTTTCGCGCCATTCAGGACTGAATTGGTGGTGGGAAAACATACGCGTACACGTATGGATATTGGATTACCCTTATCCTAAACTCCAGCGAGACTACGAATTACTACTGTAAGGGTTAAAAGAATTGTTTAGATTTAGTGGCACATACACATGGCACATGCCATTTTGTTGATGCATATTAGGGCAAGGGAAGGGTATCTTTCCTTTGAAGCTAATAAGTGGGTACCCTCGAAATACTTAGCGCTTATTAAACTGACGCTGATGAAATCGTTGCTCGTTCTTTTCCAGTCTGGAATAAAAGAAATTAGCATAATTGTGTGTATATATATATATATATACATATTCAAACGAAACAATATTGGATCAAGTTTTGTTTTGTGATTGATCAACCTTTAGAAAAAAATTAAATATATTCCCTGATTGGACAAATTATAATATTTATCGAGCGTTCTCAATACTCGCATTAGTAAGAGATATATATACAAGCGCCGCCTCCGGAGGCGGAAACTTTTGTAAAATTGACAAATGTCTTTCACGTTATCAAAACTAGTTTTTTCCTGTTCTCTTCTCTTCTACCAAATTTTTATCGGTATCATTCGAAATAGCTGCAACATTTAACCGGTTGCAGAACCAAACCAAATACTTAGCAGAGACACTACGCCGGTGTTTGATAAAATAATTAGTAAAAAATCTCGAAATAAATCACTTGAAATCATAAAGTTGAAACAAATTCATATTTCGCGAAATATTAAAATATCTTTTATGGTGTATTTGAGTCAAAAACGTAATCCAGACAATCTTTTTTTTCGGAGTTCATGAAAACTTGAGGGATGGGGGAGTGAATCCCTGCCCAAAGGAAGTAAAATTTGAATCTGGAAATCCAGTTGAATGTTGCAGGCCTCCAAATTTATTAAAATTCGCGAGAGGCCTCTTCAAGATATTGTAATTTTAATACTTTTATTTATTTTTTTTTTTTTATCATTCGTCAAATCAGTGAAAATGAGGAGAAACTCGTACCATTTTACCTCTTTTAAACTGGTCCGTATGGCCTATTAGCATAGGACATACGATATATCACGTACATATCTTACATCATTGCTCTAAGACAGTCACTTTCAAACAAAATGGCACATGTATGCCACTTTATTGATGGATACTAGGCCAATGGAAGGGTGTCTTTCCCTTGAAGCTAACGAGTGGGGTACCTTCGAAACACTAAGCGTTTAATAAAAGGTATAAAGAGGTATATGAACGTTTTATAGAAATTTAGTAAACATAAGTTTATATGTGAAGTTTTACTTCCATTTGGGACAAAGTATAACGTTGAACTTTCTTACCTTCTATACGTACCAGCATAGTCAGCAGTGCAACACTAATGATTGCAAATACGATGAACGGAGTTTTGTAATCAGTATCTAAAACAAATATGCGTGTATATCAGTGGCGATCGGTGACAATTATGTATAGGGAAGCATGCATAGCCTATTATTTATATATATATATATATATATATATATATATATATATATATATATATACACACCCCAACCTCTTTTATTTATACACCAGCTCTATCCTCTTGTTCTTTGCAAATGCGTCGATTACTTTATCGTGAAAATCACAAATCAAATAAATAACAACACTTAAAAATGCGCTCGAATTATATTTGAATTTGTGCACTTGTTGGGGTGGGCGAAGAGGGCGGGGGAGGAAGGGGATGGGCAGTTGACGAACGACATTAACTTCAATATAACAACTTCACTTTGATTTACTCATAATTAAGCAAACTCTAATTACACTTAGCTTGTATTTCTTCTTCTAAAAATATATTTGGTAATAATTGCCAGTTATTTAGTCATTTAATGCTATAAGCTCATTAATTAAGCGCTTTGAAAGGATTCCGTTAGCATAATAGCAGGAATAAGCAACTCTCTAAGTTGCTTCCACGATCCACGTTTTGCCTGAAGAAATTAATGCGTTATGGGTCTGTGTTTCCATCGGTGAATATTTTTTATTCTTTTAAGACATAATATTAATTCATCTCCAAGTATAGCGATCAATAATTTTATTGTATATCATTTATTACATTTATACTATCGTATAAGCAATGAAATTATTGGTGAATGATACAATTTTTATAAAACACGAATACAGTAAGTCAAACAAAAGAAGCAATTCTCAAGGTTGCTTCCACTGGCGCCCGTCTCGACGCAACAAAGTTATTGCTTTCCCCCTCTTTCAATGCACTGATTTGAATTTCGAGCTTTTTGTATTAAAAAAAAATATTTGAAAGGAGTATAACCTGTGATAATTTATCATAATTTTATCGTCATTAATATTGTTTAACAGCACTTCTAATCATTCAAGTGGGGGAAGCAATGCTTCCATTGCTTCCATGGACCGAACGCCACTGGTATATATATATATATATATATATATATATATATATATATACACAGGGTGTTCCGTAAGTCTGGAACCATAGGGCAAAATGATAAAAACGGCGATAAAAACGCCGAAGAGACTTTTGGGGACTGTTTGTGAAATGAGCGAGGATGGTAGCGGTTGTGTCATCGTCGGTGGATGTCCTCGGAGGTCCACTGCGTGGTTTATCTCCTATGGATCCCGTTTCCATGAACTTTGCTACAAGTTTGCCGACACAGCTGTGTGTTATCGGCGCGCGGTCCGGATGCAATCTGTTAAATTCCTCAGCGACCTCCCTCTGACTCCGATTTCCACAAGCAGAATTACCTGGATGCGTTCTTCCTTACTCAGACATTCATTGAGATACCAAACCTATATATATATATATATATATATATATATATATATATATATATATATATCGGTTTGGTATCTCCAGTAATTCCGCACTTAATCCGACGATTCAGTTATTCCAACGGACTGTGGTCTTTATCTGGTCGGAATACCAAATGTCTACTGCATATACATTAGTGACGTTAAGCCAACGCATTCATTGATAACTCGGGCACTATTTCTCAAGCGAACCAAGATTCAGATTTGGATTTATATTCGGAAAACACTTAAAGATAGGTTTGAAATTAATCTTTTCGAGCTTACATTCATTTATATCCTCCGTTTGTGAACCAGAATAATCTTCATAAAATAGGTTCCCTTTGAAAGAGAGAGGCTCAGTTTTCACGTAGAAATTCCCTGAACCCATTCTACACATAGAAATGGTCATAAAAGCGTATTTACCAGCCTCCACATAATCCTGAAAAACATGAAAAGGGCGATAAATAGGGAGTAAATATAACCATCATTTTAAACAAGTGAAAACCTTATTGAGATGTCTTTATTAATTCTGCAAGAAACTCAAAACAATTATGCCGCTTATAAACCTGCAAGTATTCGCGTTTTTAATCGAAGTAACGCCAATATTGTTTATTTCATGCTTTTTTTTACCAATCTTATTAATACACTTTTATTTTTTTCAACAAGACTTAAGTTCCACCTTAATTCACAATCAGAACTTGACAGTTTATCCACATTATGTGAATACTGTAACTGTGTATGTAGTTCGATTTATAACCAAAATGTTAAGGGAAATGGCTCCAAGACTTAGATATAGTAACCCCACGCTTTAGGGACGACGTTTGGTCTAATACTACAAAATGTTTAATGACCGTCCGTTTATTTCAACTATATAATTTATATTTTATAATTTGACATTCATTATAAGAGGATTTATAATATAAAATAACGCTATACTATCGCTATCATAACAGACATTGCTCTTCTGAACTCTCTAACTGCATGCCTCCTCCTTTAAGGAGAGTGCGCAGTACCAGACTTTCTACATTTTCTTATTCCTATTCTGTCCAACTCTCTAACGCAAGGGTTAATTGGTATTTTCAGTCCTTCATCTACTCAACCGGTCAACTCTGGAATAATCTTCCTCAATCCATCTTTCCTCCTGTCTATGACCTCCCACCTTTCAACGCATAGTGTCTCGGCATATCGAAACAAGCAAACATTATAGAAAAAGTCCATAGAATATTAAGAGAGAGTTGTCTGGAGCAGTAACTAAGTAGGCCAGTGAATCACTGTGCATAATGAACATACAATTGCCTACGCTAATGTTTCCAGATTTAACTCTGGACCTTGATTTTAGTTCTTTTTCTATGGAAGGGGCGCTTTTGCGGTCATTTGCCCTTGGCCCCTGCTTCCTGTATAAAAAAAAAAAATCTTCTTATACTGTAAAATTTGCTATTTTCTGTATAGTGTCACATAAAATAAACGAGTTAGTCTTAAATTTATTGAATGATCATAGAAAATGTAAAAGCTGGACAAAATTTAAGGTATACTTTTAATAATAATGTGGAGTGGCTATTTCTATCCGATACTTTTCGTTTATCTCCGTGTCATAGCTTATAAACGTCAAGGTCAACCATTATGAAATGGCTGGTTGGTCATAAGCTACGAGCCAAATTGTTTGTAATTTGCTTTTTGTTCTGGAAAATATGTAGCACGCATATATATATATATATATATATATATATTATATATATCGTAACCTCGTAGCAGTTCCGTTCGTTGATCTCTCTTCGTACGAGGGTCAAGCTGGTGGTCCCACCTCTAGGTCTGGCTTGGTGAAGGAGTAAGATGCTCTCTTCCGATCTTCATTGCACATACCCGGGTACACCTGGCTCATCTGGTACCGTCATGAGCCAGGCATCTCGGCTTCTTTTGATGATTTCGGCTTTGACCGATGTGACGTTCCTGAGGTGGTTTGGAACCTGGTTAAAAAGTCTTGGGCCTCTTGACAACCAAGCTATTTTCCATCATGTTGGAGGTGTTTGAGAACACTACACATTCTACCTTTCCTATTTTCCAGTGTTATTTGGATGTTAATTGGGTATAGTTTGAAGTTAGGTACCAGTTTTTCGATCATTTTCCATCTGTAGATTATGGTGTACCTCTCTCTTCTTCTTCCCAGGGAGGACAGATTTAGTTTACGTAGTCTTTCCCAGTAGTTGATTTCTTTGCAGCCCTCAATCTTGGCTGTGGAATTTCGTTGAATTTCTTCTAATTTCTTCCTTTTTATATGGGGACGTCAAGACTGAGTAGTATTCAAGTTTTGGTACGATCAGTGTTTTCACCAGGGGAATCATTACTTTCTTGCCCCCTTTTAAAGGTTCTCAGTATCTGAGCCGCGACTCTCTCTCTGCTTTGATTATATCGCTATCTGATTTTGTGTCCCAAATTTCGCATCGTCCGTCATTATAACCCCTAAATCTATTGCTTTTTTAGCTTCTCTAAAATTTCTATCTATCTGGAGCATATCCCAAGAGCTGAGATTTCTTGGTGTTAAATTTCATGTTGTTGCCTTCTGATCATTTGTATATTCTGTTCGTGTCCCACTGCAGAGCCTCCACCTCTTTTACTGATTTTTGTATCCTCTGCAAAGGATGTTACGATACTGTTGTTGGTTACTACATTGTTTATGTCTGTTAGCATGATAATGAATAGGAGTGGGGCCAACACTGTACCTTGTGGTACTGAGCTGCGTACTTCCGATTCCGATGATGTACCTTGGATTTTTACGACCTGCTGACGTTCTCTGAGGAAATTGTAGATCCATTTTCCCACTTTGCCACTTATTCCCATATGTTTCATTTTATGTGCTAATCATACCATGATCGCATTTGTCGAACGCTTTTGCAAAATTCGTATATATGACATTGTAGTTTGCATTGTTTTCATGTGCGTCTATGATATTGTTATAGTGCTCTATTAGTTGTGAGAGGTATGATCTTCCTGATCGGAATCCGTACTGATTCTCAGTGAATCTTTCAGTGTCTCCAAAAATTCACAGATTTTCTCGCCAACGTGCTTGAGATCTACCCGCTCCTTTATATTATATAGGGACAATGTCTGCTCTTTTCAAGATGCTTGGTATTTCCCGTGTCCACGGATCTTCTCCATATCCAGTATAGGAGTGTAACCACTTCATTTTTACAGTTTTTAATCAATAATGCGTTCCATTTGTCCGAACCTGCAGCTGAATGTGACTTCATTTGCCTGTAGCTCGCGCTATATCTTCTGGGGTAAAATCAAAATCTGTTATACAATCTCCTCGTAATTTCTCTTCAAAGAATGCATCTCTCTCAGGTACCACTTCGTCACTTTTTGGGGTACTGAAAAGTGATTCGTACTGGGCTTCAAGTATTTTTTTTAGATTGTCGGTTTGTTCATAATTTCCTTTCCTTAAGGGTTACGTCGTAGCCAATGTCGAAACACCGTTTATCGTTGACCAGCGAAGTTAAACGACATTGGGTCGGATAGTGGTTGAATGGGAGACCGTCCTCCGCGTCCAGACTGTGTAGCGACCCGTGGTTCGGATCACATGTAAAGCTGTAGGTCCCATCCGTCATCTGACCGTAGATAATGTGAAGGTGGTTAATTAAACAACCCTATCATTACATTTAGTCTGCATACAATCTCTGTGCATTTAAGTGTTTAAATATGACTATTTCGTATGTGTAAGTTATTTTGAACTGATTTATCACCAGCCCTTTATTTTTCCCTCGTTCCCCCCCCCCCCACACACACACCGTATATATATATATATATATATATATATATATATATATATATATTATATTACCTTATGATCCTCCTTATCAAATCCATTGTTTACACAGTCAAACTCATCGTTTACGCAGCTGTGATTAAAATTTTGGTTTTACCCCTTTTTCCCTCGTTTCCATGGCAACCACTCGACATGAATGCTCCCATACGACTGGATTCTGTTAAGCTGCAGGTGTAAGGTGTAGCAACAAGCTTGACCTTCGTCAGAATGAGCAATTCGGGCGGAAGTAAAACCAAGGTTTACCATATATATATATATATATATATATATATATATATATATATATAATATGGCAACATTGAAACACTATGCAGTTATCCTGTTCAAAAGTTGTAAACACTTGTCAGTGTACCTCATAATAATCACCCTTTAAATTCCATGAATTTTGTGATATGAGGCAAATTTAGCCGTTAAACTTACCTGTTGATCGTACATAGAAAGATACAAAGGAAGATAGAATATTGTTGTATTATCAAGAGAGTCGCTGAAGTTCAATTTGGTGTTGCATCCGCTCTTCATCACATACAGAACATCCGTATATCGATTTCTGCAAATAACGTGAAAATTTTTGCCGAAAGTTACTCCAACTCCGAAATCGTACGAGACTGAATATTCTGACGAGGTTGAGTAAAGTTCCATTGGCGAATAACTTTGTTCAAATAATAAAGGAATTCTGAGTTTTTTTGAAGATCCAAGAAAGTAGACTCTGTAATCTGAAAAGATGGCCAGAGAAAAAAAGGATTTTAAGTTTTTGTATTTGTTGGAAATCAAAATGAAATACGGTTTTATTTCATGAACTAAATACTTTATTTGAAGAAGTTATAATACTACATTGAAAAGGCAGATTTGTAAACTGTTTAAGTGAGTTAGTATTTGAACCCTTTCCTTATACTAACGTACAGTATATATCCTGATTGCGATACTCAACAGTGTTCACTGTTGAGTATCGGCACTTGCATACCTCTTCAACAGGATGCGTTATTACAGGTTCGGGGGAATATTAATTGCCTTGATTTTATTCATTGCCTTGAATACAAAACTGTATTTGAACTTCGGATTCAAAATTTAACAATTTTTATTTTAGCTCAAAGTTACGGTAGCAGATTCTGATCAATGAGACTCTGGTTCGCTCCCGCATGCTGGTTTCTGGGTTGAATTGAGTTGGCAGTTTACCATATCATTGTTCGAGGTAAAGGTGACCCTTGGTCTTGGGGCAAACTCACTCCCACATCGTGGGGAAATGAGTTTCCTGGCAGTCACACTTTTTTCTAATTTTTTTTTTTACTAAAAGCGCTGTCTTAAAGTTTAAATTTCTCTGGAAATTTCTCTGCGTTTAATAACAGTCCCGAAAAACCTAATTTCTAAACTGCCTCAAAACGGAACTTCTATATGAAAAGACATTCTTAAATTAACTGTCGAGCAGATGACAACGCGTTCTTTTGAGCAGTAATAAAAATTTGAAGTTGGGTTGTACGTAATTTTCTTTATCGTCTAACTTGGGGGGAAGTGGTTTTCATGTACCCCTATACAAAATAAATAAATAAATATATATATATATATATATATATATACAGGGCGTCCCAAAAAAATGTATACACACTTTAACAGCTGATAGTTCAATTGATGTTTCTTTCTTTCCAAGTTAAACCCATTAGAATTAATAATGGCAGTCAGACTAAGCTTTGAACAAAGGAAATTCATTCTAAAATGCTACTGGAAGTGTGAAAACGCAGTTGAAGTGTAAAGACAGTTTAGGATGGAGTTTCAAACAGATCCACCAACGCGACTTACCATCACTCGAATTAGAGATAAGTTTGAAGCCGATGGAACTGTTCAGAATGTCCACAAGAAGCGTTCCGGAAGACCACGGACATCGACAAGCCCCACAAAGCAAGAAAGAGTACTGGAAACGTATCACCAAAGTTCAAGAAAATCTGTGCGGCAAGCGAGTCGTGAGGTAGGAATTTCAGAATCGTCTGTCCAACGCATTTTGAAGCGCTGTCAATGGAAAAGTTACATTCCAAGATTAGTCCATGCTATTAATGAAGATGATCCGGACCGAAGAGTGGAGTATTGCGAGTGGTACTTGGCACGATGTGGATGTGGATTGGACGAAGGGGTTTCGTAGAATACCCTCCGCGTTCACCAGACCTCACACCACTAGACTTTTTTTTATGGGGATACTTAAAAGACAAAGTCTACGCTATAAAACCTGCAACAGTCGCTGAATTGAGAGCAGCCATTGAACTAGAATGCGCACAAATACCAAACGAAATGTTTCGTGATGTTTGCGATTCCATTGCTTCGCGTTATCAGCAGTGCCTGGACCAGAACGGACGTCAGTTTGAAAACAGGCGTTGACAAAACAATTAAATAATGTCTGTAGATTCTATTACATTTTGAAAATGAAATGTATTTTAATAAACACTGCCTTTATAATTATTTAAAGTGTGTATACATTTTTTTGGGACGCCCTGTATATATATATTATATATGATATATATATACATATATATATATAATACATATATATATATATACAGGGCTATTTAAAATGATTCATCCGATTTCAACTGAGAATACTTCCTTACCTATCAACCGTGCATCAACCGTGCATCAACTGGGCATACACCACATGAAAGAGGAAATCTCCGAGTTTTACAAGATCACCGCGAGAGGGCTCCAAACTCACGCCGTGGCCTAGCCTAGCAACAAACAGTCAAACGAAGTGCTCACTCGCCGTTGGATGGTCGCAGTGGGCCCCATGACTTGGTGCTCCACAGTTGGCCCCCTAGGTCGCCGGATCTTACACCGTGCGACTTCTTCCTTTGGGGGTACGTTAAGGATACTGTGTACGTGCCATCGTTGCCCACATCTTTGGATGAGCTCCGAACTCGCATTGTTACTGCCGTAGAGTCAGTGACAACGGACATGCTGGAGCGAGTATGGGAGGAATTCGACTATCGTGTCGACGTTGCTCGTGTAACTAGGAGAAGTCACATAGAGCATTTATGAGGTGAGAGACAAAATTTGGACAGTTTTTGTCCTTTTGGTTGATGTATCACAAATCACACTGTTTTGTAACATAAAATATTCTCATTTGAAATCAGATGAATCATTTTGAATAGCCCTGTATATATAACACAGCTCAACAAAAATTTTTTTTTTGTTTCGTTGCCAAGGAATTATTCGTACGAATTTAGGGTATTTTGGGGTTGCTGAATTCCAAAATGAAAGTAGTTTTTTCCGATTTGGCTCTAGTTTCTTGAGATAATGAATACCCTCAATTAATAGGAAACGTAACCATAACGCGTGCATATGGGAAACTACCGGAACATTCTAGATGGTGATACACGCGAATATTCTTAGTGTTTACTCCGCGATCATTCTAGAATATTCCCCCTCCGTATATAAGTCATCGGCCACCCAACCAGTAAGTAGGCTCCGCCTGAACATTAAATTTTTTGCATTTTTACGTGTTTCAATGGGGTACCAATTATCTCATAAATTAGAGCCAATGTAGCAAAACCGATGTCATATTCGGAATCAGCACCACAAAGTTACCCCAAAATCACTCTAATATGATTGGCAATAAAATGAGTGTTGACCAGTGTAATCACTATTAACTTGCATTATTGAAATGTTTCGAAAAATGCATTGACAAAAATAAAAGAAAATGAGAAAAACGTATATTCAGTCAGCCCACTGTGCACCTCCCTAAAAATCTAATATGTATCCCCGTTGAAAACCTCCGTAATCTAACTGGATTTGGATGGACAGTCGATGACGTGAGCGAGTGTCATAACTAGGGCGGTCAAAAGTCAATAAAGTCAAATTGTTTCCTATGGGGCACTTTTCGCTGAAACGACTGAAAATGCAATAAAAACACCTGTAGGGGGTATATTACCAAAGTTAATAGGTCAACCAAAAGTCAACTTTTACCTGTTAGGTCAAAAAATAGCAATGAGCTAAATAAAGTCAATTTTTTGGAATAAATAATTAAAATAACTAAAAATTGGCATCTTTTTGGTTAACTGGCAACTTCGCTGCTCGTATTTGTCTTATTCAGTTCAGGGCTGCCAATGCTGGGGTTTTCCCCCCAGATCTGGGGTTTTCACCCGTCATCTGGGTTTCTGGGTTTTTATTTTACAAATAGCTTGAAAACTGGGGTTTTTTACTAATTTTGTTAATAAATTATCTAAATAACTTTTCTATATTATGAATGTATTATATTTACTTTTTAAGATCTAAAAATAAGCTGTTGGAAGATCAGCAGTCAATTTAACGTGTTTGAATCTCGTACGATACGTGTTTGTTTTGGTACTGTAGCTGCTTGCCTTGTCTTTGCGGCACTCGCCGGTCAGTGTAGCATTGGTGTTCTGTGACAACATACCAGAATATTGGTACAAATTGAGAAATATTAGAGATGGACTTGACAATCCAAAATATGATGTACTTTCCAATTTCATGACTACCTTAACTACAGGGCGTCCCAAAAAAATGTATACACACTTTAACAGCTGATAGCTCAATTGATGTTTCTTTCTTTCCAAGTTAAACCCATTAGAATTAATAATGGCAGTCAGACTAAGCTTTGAACAAAGAAAATTCATTCTAAAATGCTACTGGAAGTGTGAAAACGCAGTTGAAGTGCAAAGACAGTTTAGGAGGGAGTTTCAAACAGATCCACCAACGCGACTTACCATCACTCGAATTAGAGATAAGTTTGAAGCCGATGGAACTGTTCAGAATGTCCACAAGAAGCGTTCCGGAAGACCACGGACATCGACAAGCCCCACAAAGCAAGAAAGAGTACTGGAAACATCACCAAAGTCCAAGAAAATCTGTGCGGCAAGCGAGTCGTGAGGTAGGAATTTCAGAATCGTCTGTCCAACGCATTTTGAAGCGCTGTCAATGGAAAAGTTACATTCCAAGATTAGTCCATGCTATTAATGAAGATGATCCGGACCGAAGAGTGGAGTATTGCGAGTGGTACTTGGCACGATGTGGATGTGGATTGGACGAAGGAGTTTCGTAGAATACCCTCCGCGTTCACCAGACCTCACACCACTAGACTTTTTTTTATGGGGATACTTAAAAGACAAAGTCTACGCTATAAAACCTGCAACAGTCGCTGAATTGAGAGCACATTGAACGAGAATGCACACAAATACCAAACGAAATGTTTCGTGATGTTTGCGATTCCATTGCTTCGCGTTATCAGCAGTGCCTGGACCAGAACGGACGTCAGTTTGAAAACAGGCGTTGACAAAACAATTAAATAATGTCTGTAGATTCTATTACATTTTGAAAATGAAATGTATTTTAATAAACACTGCCTTTATAATTATTTAAAGTGTGTATACATTTTTTTGGGACGCCCTGTATATTACCACATTCATCAGCATGCGTTGAAAGGATATTTTCACAAGTTAATTGCGTAAAAACAAGAAACACAAACTCGTTAAAAGCAGATACCGTTAGAGATAGATTGCTGGCAAAACAGCTTATCACCAGAAAGAGTTTGGATTGCACTTCCTGGGATCCCGAAAAAACACTAATCAAGAATTTGGAAGAGGGAGCTGTAAGCAGAAGATATTTGGAGAGAATTAAGGATCTTTTCCATTTTATGGGAACCACCATTTGTTTTAAATAAATACATGGTTTTACAGCATGTTTTATGCTGATTCCAAATATATTATCCTTTTTCAGGAGAAATAAAACATAAGAAAGTTATAGTCAATAAATTTTTATTATTTATATGATATGCCACGATGACGTCACTTGTACGATAACGTCATCGTAAGTTCAGTTAGGGCCTAATACTGAGCTAATAGCCTATTTCTAATAGTTCAAATCAGTTGTTAATTTACCTTGAATGAAAATATTTGCTTCGACTTGACAATATGGAAAATTATAACTTAATTTGGCTAGCAAGAAATATTACATGTGAAGAAGATGCATTAAAGTTTTTACAACAGAATGATGTTATTCCTAAAACCAAACAATGTAATAAAAAACACGAAATGTCGATAACCAAAAGAAGCGACAGTAAATGCTCAATGGAATGGCGATGCTCAAAACAAACGGGCCGAGAAAAGGTGTCTGTACGCAAGAATACTTGGCTAGAGGATTCAAAACTACCTCTTGAAACTATAATTTCATTAATGTATTGTTGGTCTCAAGAGTATAATCGTGGATTATAACAATTACTTTAGAGAGGTAATTAAGTTTTAAACAATTAACCTAACCTAACTAAACTAACCTAACTAACCTAACCTAAACTAACCTAAACTATGCAATATGAGAAAATAAAGAAATATCGTATAAATAATAAAATATTAATGACTATAACTTTCTTATTTTGTATTTCTCCTGCAAAAGAATAATATATTTGGAATCAGCATAAAAAAATGCTCCAGAACAATATATTTATTTAAAAAAATGGTGGTTCCCATAAAATGGAAAAGACCCAGAATTAAACGACAAAAAGAAAATAACGAATCGGTCACGATCAGAGGAGCAGCCGAAGAAGAGGAAGAGTTATAATTTGGGATTCACACATATAAAGTAAGTAAAGACTTATTTTTTTCTTTTAAATATTGTATTTTTACAATCTGGGTTTTTTTTAATCAGTATGGGTATTTTGCAGAGTTGATCTGGGGTTTTCTCTAAAATTTCATTGGCAGCCCTGATTCAGTTATGTCCGTTCTGGTTTTGGATGTGGTTGTGTTGTATGTATTGTGGTTACTGGTTACCATTTTTGATTTGTGATTTTTTCTGATTTGTGATTTCACTGATTTCGATTTCTTTTGATTTCAGATATTTAAAATGCCAAAAGTTGCAGTTAGTTCTATTGCTAAAGTGCGCGCTATAATTGCAAAATATCCTAATGAATTCATTTGTTCAGGAAAAAATGAGCTATACTGTCAGATTTGTTGTTGTGGTCAAGCATGACAAATCCTTTTTTGTGGATAAACATCGGTCTACCCAAAAGCACCAGCGTGGTATAGACCAAAATGTGGGAAATGAAAAGACGCAAACCCTTTTAAAGTACAAGTCTTCAGATTTTTCGGAAAAACTTGTGACTACATTTCTGTCAGCCAACATACCAACGACTTTTCCATATAACGTGTCTTGCGCATCTGTTACATAATTGTGCGATGCAAATAAGAGCATTTTATAGTGATGTTGACACTTTAATTGCATGTGTCAAGGCTTCTACTCTTAAAAACAAAAGAAGGAAGGAATTGTTTGCTGAAATAGGAACTCCTCCAGAACCTATTGTAACACGTTGGGCAAGCTGGCTGAACGCTGCTTTTTATTATGCAGACAATTTTCCAAATGTGAAGACAATTGTGGAAAATTTTGAAGATGAAGGAATCTTTGTTCAGAAGGCTAAAGAGAGTGTTGCTAATGAAAAACTGCCAAAGCAACTAATGTCAATCAAAATGAATTATAGTTTGATTGCTAGCTTAGTGACTAGGATGGAAGCATCTGATTGCACCATTAGAGAGGCATATGAAACCATTTCTTCTATCAACCTTGGCGAAGATATGTGTTCAGTCAAACAATACATTGAAACAAGACTCAAGACAAATGGTATTTGTGAAATAATTAACCTCAGTAGACCTGAAATCTCACCAACAGTTTATGGTCAGCTTTTGCAATGTCAACCAACAACTGCCGCTGTAGAGAGATCTTTCTCTATGCTTATTTTTTGCCAGAAAATGTCGACAAATACTTCATAATTTACCACAATCGGTCAACTGATGTAGAAGAGCAAGAATAAGTAATTAAAGTATCGTTTTTATTATTGAAAGTAAAGGCAACTTTATAAGTAAATTTTTTCAATTCGTAAGGTCAACTTTTTAATTTTTTCGGTCAACTTTTGACTGCCCTAACTCATAACTAATGTAATACGACTCCGGACCTACTACATGATCAATCTTCAGCTGTCTACCAACAAAACGGGTGGAGAAAGTGGTGAATTTTAAAAGCTCTATTTTTAGCTTCATAATTAGCGAGTGACTTTGGTTTTCAAATTGTCTAAAATATTTAGACAGTAGGTTCAAAAATTCTTAAAATATAACAGTTATCAAAATATATTAAAAACCAATTAAAACCTATTAAAACAACCACAAACCAACCAAAATCAACGAAAATAAATAATTGATTCATATTTGATCATAATGATTATGTATTCTACTAAAAGAGTATAGATCCATAATCAGAGCTGGGCAGTATTTAAATACATTTGTATTTAAATACGTATTTAAATACATTTGTGTATTTAGAACTGTATTTATAAATACATTGTTTTTCATGTATTTAAATATAGTATTTAAATACTTTAATGAGTATTTAAATACTAAAAATATAAAAATGTAAATACTTTTACTGGTTTAATACACGTTCTGTACTAGCACAGTACGACGCGTCGACAGTGTAGTACAGCATGGTTCATGTTTCAACGTGTCAGTTCAATCAGTTGTGTGCCACTCTTAGTCGAAAGCGGTTGATTTCTTTATCGTGTGCGTGTTTTGGCTTCAACAAGCAAATCTGGTGAATCAAACAGTGATATATCTGCAGATAACAATTTAGTGCACCCTCTGTTTGATGGAAAATACTTTAAAATTAAATCTAAAGACGGTAATAAGGTAAAGGGCACCTGCTTGCTGTGTAAACACGAAGTCTCTGCTGCAAGCAATGCTACAACGAATCTGTACACTCATCTGAAGGTAAGTGTTTTCTTAGACATCAAAAAATATCTTGAAATTGACCGAATAATCGTACAAAATGACTCTGCCTTAAGTGGGCCTGTGTAACTAACTCGTTGCAATCAATCCAATTTGCGATGGAAAATTCATTGATGAAAAAGCTTTTAAAATCGTCTGATCTGTTCCTCCACTATAACACGACATTACCATCTTCGGCACCGGTAGAGCAAATATTCTCATTCGCGGGAATCACTTTGACTCCCAAAAGAAACTCTCTTTCAGACAAAACTTTTGAAAGATTGGTTTTGATTCCCAGCAACCGTGAAATAAAAGAATTCGTAAGGTGCCTTATGTTTATGTTTACGTCTTATGTTTACGTTTATGTCTCATCTACTCATTAATTGTTACTCATTGTGCAATGATATAATGAGTATAATATGTCACTGGTTGAACATCGTAAGTTCTAAGTTCTTTGTTTTTGTTTGTTCTAAAAAGGGAAATATATAATCAGAAATTAGATTGTACTATTTCTTTATCCTTTATCAAGCATTTTATATTGTTGTTACTCATGAATTAGTGAATGCATATGTTAAAATTTGTATGTATTTAAAATGTATTTACAAATGTATTTAAATACAATTGATGTATTTTGTATTTAGTACCTAAATACATTCGTAAAATGTATTTAGTATTTAAATACATTTCTCCCATGTATTTAGTATTTAGTATTTAAATACATTCAATGTGTTTATTGCCCAGCTCTGTCCATAATATTAAATAACTGATAATGTATGTATATTAGGGTGTGCCCATATATACTGTTTCGTTTTCTTCAGAAATTGTATAAACCAACTCCGAAGCTTCTGGAAGCTTTTCGAAGATTCTAGAAGCGGAAGTCGTATGTTAGGTTAGGCTAGTTTCTTAGGAGTCTATACTCAGCCTTTGCTTTGTGAGGAAATCTTCAGTTTTGCCCTGATTCAAAGTATTCAGTTAGGAAATTTATTTGCTTTTAGCTTTGATTTAAAGCTTTAGCAGTTTAATTTAGTCTAAAATCTAAAACTTAGTGTCATTTTTTGTGCTTTATCTAAATTATTTTTCTCATATAATCAGTTTAGGAGTTATTGAATTGTTAGGTTAGGCTAGTTTCTTAGGATCAAATCATTGAGGACTGTAAGTAATCAATACTTTAATTATTTGTTGGATTTGTGTCTAAAGCACAGCACATTCTGGTATTAATCTAATCTGGTCATTATATTTAATTTTGGTTAATGTTTACTATAACACCAGCTGCACCCCAAGTAAAATGAAATATTTCCAGTAGTACATCATAATTTACTAAGAAAAATGGTGTATGTCTTTATTTGGGGAAATTAGTACTTACGAAGATATTTGCTTCTGAAATTTTAATTAACGAGATCCATTTGACGTGATGTCACGTCAAATGCACGTTTATAAATAACGACATTTATTTTGATTTTCATTTAGTCTAGTGATTGACGCCATTTTCCTTTAAATAAATTTAGATTTGGCATGTGAAGGCTGTAATTACGATTTCGAAGAACTGATAGCGCGCGTTTATAATAACAATAAAGCCGCTATAGAGATTTTCATTGCGCATAACGTTTTACATCAACAAGGAAGTGTCCATTGCGTGATAAACAGTGTATGTACAGAGAGGACCAGCATATATTCCGGTGTACATCGAAAAAGACTAACAAAAGAAATAAGCGTGTAAATACATGCGGATTCTCCATATCCCAGTTCAAGAATTCGTGGCTAGATAAAGTGAATGTAAAGCCTAATGTAATATTACGTTTTATGAACATATTTCTGACGAAAGAATTCTTAGAAGCCTATTGTATACGTAATTTACATCTCTCCTCAAAGACAATAGTCGATTGGAAATCATTTTGCTGTGAAGTGTGTGAATATTGGGTTGAACATCAAAAACCAATTGGTGGTAGCGGTGTAATTGTAGAAATCGATATAGTAAACTGCATTTTTTTTTAATGTAATACACTTTATACAAGTAATGAGAAGGTTAGGTTGGGTTTTTTGCAAAATACATTTTTCAGTAGTTTTTGGGGGTCTTTCCTGTTTCATTAACTGCTTCCGATTTTTATGAAAACGTGATATGTACAGTTTTTCACGCTGATTTCAAAATTATAAACCATTTCATCGAGAAATACTTAGGTTAGGTTAAGTTTGGCTTATTAGCATTTGATTTTTCTAGGACACTGTTTTTCTTTCGGTATTAAGTTATATTCTCGTAAAAAATTTACTGCATTTTCTTCTGTCTCATTCTTCCTATATAATTCTATAAAATTAAATTTGTCAGTTATTGGAAAGTAAAAAGATGTTGAACTATAGTCTGTGCTTGCAGCGGAAGAACAAAATAGATGCGCAACGCCACCTTTTAAAAAATAGCCTAGCCTATGCTTGCAGTGATTACGCCGTTCTAGTACTTTTTGTAGTATTCTAGAATTTACTTTCATTTCGAAAAAACTTATTTTTAGAATGAGCGTATTATTTTAAAATTTCTATAGCCTACGCTCTTTCAAACATTTGCTACTTTCTGCACATTATAACTTTTTGGTTATATATTTCTCGATGAAATGGTTTATAATTTTGAAATCAGCTTGAAAAACTGTACATATCACGTTGTTTTCATAAAAATCGGAAACAGTTAAGATCCGTTTTTGGTGTTTTGTTCTGATTTGCTATTTATTTGTTGTGAAAATGACCCATGCTTATGCCCAAAATTCCCTATATTTACTTAGTAAACTTCAATGTCTCGTAACTTTTAATTTGGTTATTTCCACAACAAATGAATAGCATATCTGAACAGTGAACAGAACACAGCAAAAACTACTAAAAAATGTATTTTGCAAAAAAATTGGAGGTGGTGGTGGTATAGTAAACATTTACCTTAATTTTGATTATTATTTATCCAAGATTTATCTTGAGACAAAATCTATAACATTTTTCTATAAGTACCATCCAAGCTTAGTATCCAAAATTTTAAAACCTGTTAAGGAAGGTGGGTCCTTTCATTTTGCCTGACCTATCATATAACAATCCTTCCTTCCTTGTTTTTCTTTGCGCTTTTTATATTTTAAAATATTAAAGAAAACTAACTTATTAATTAATTCTAAATATAAATCTACCCAACTTCAATCTAAATTAAACAAATTTATTTCTAATTATTTACTTAGTTATTTAACGCGTGGCTTGTTTTTACTCCATCTAACCAATTAATTTAAATCTATCGAATCAAGAGTTTAAGCTTGCCTTGAGAGTTATTTAACTGTAAGTAAATATAATTAAACATTCGATCCAGTGGATATTGTGCCAAATTTTACAGCGAATTATATCTTACCACATGGTAGATATAATAGGATTCTATGCAATATAGTTTAGTACATATGATACAATTTATGTACTCCCCTTTATTCTAATATTAAGTGTGGTTACGATTTAAAATCTAAGGATAAGATTAAGTTAGGGTTAAGGTTAGGATTAGGCTGTGCATATCTTTTCTGTACATATTTAATCATTTAAGGTATAAATATATCATTATACCAATTTAACTCTATAAAGGCGAGCAAGTCAAGAGTATTGGCTTAAAATTAAATCTATTAAACATATTTGCCATCATTATTTTATTAATAGCGTCCAAGTTGAGAACCCTAAGTTTAAGGTTTAATTTAAACAATACCTTGTCGAACCTGAGGTAAGGGTGGACGCGGGTAGCCGTAAAGATACTTTTTAGGCTGCTGAATTTTCCACACACACATGTCAGTTACGGGTCTTATGTTAATGAGTAGATCATTATGCATAAGTATACATTTATGCATAAAATATGCATAAGAATACATCATTTCTACCCAAAAGGTGTCTGAAACTAAGAAAGTGTAAGAAACAAACCTCTGTCGCAGTTCACGAACGAAAACAGTCCTTTGACCAAGACGTCGATTGTAGTCCTTTTTTGAGCGCTTATCCGCGTTTCAAACCAAACATTTTCAACAGAATCCTCTACAGTCATATTGAAGTTAATGACGTTATTCATAAATATTCTGTTCCATCCGACTCTCAGATATTTAGTTGGGAAAAACTCAGTTTTTGTGTTGTTCTCAGATTTTGATGAGTTTGTGTAGGTCTTCGTCGGATGTTTCAAGACCAATTCCAAATGATCAACAGTCACTGTTAAAGTTTCGCCACTTTCCGAAGCTCCCTAATCGAAGGGAATGTAGAAATCGATCCAAAGTGTGTTTCTAGTGTCCCATTGTGATTTCGTGCCATTTTCAGAATACAAACAGTCTGAAATATCAAATAAATAGAGTATTTTTCCCTCCAAATAGTATCGTGACGATAAAAAAAAAAAAAAAATTAAATGATTTCGAGAATTATTTTTTTCTATTTTTGTTCTTTTCGAGACTTTTAATATTCATCTTTGTAAATAAAAGTCAGATATGATTGGGTTAGACCGTTAGATTCTTAGATTCAGGGCCATTTCTACCCATTTGAGGCCCCACCCCTCCATCCACCAACTCACACCTTACTACATCACCTCAACACACACATACAAAAAATGGCTGTGTTAATAAAAAACAATTATGAAACATTTATGTTCAAAACAACAAATATGTACTTTCAGAAGACAAACAGAAAAAATACTCCATGAAATTCCTGAAAATTAGCTTATACATTATTTAGAATAAATGACACAGAACTATGTATAAAAAAATAATGCAATTATCAACTCCCAAACAGTTATACAGAACAGTTTGTATCTTCAAAATTTTTGCCTCCTAGATTTTTTCTGGGCGAAATCATCAATAACATATCATCATGAAATCTCCCTGCCAACGTTCTGGTTAATGCTTATGATGCCAAGGCCACTGAGGCGATCCTGCCCCATTGATGATCTGAGGTAGTTCTTGATTAACTTCATCTTAGAGAAGCTCCTCTCGGCTGACGCTACTGTCACAGGTAGAGTGCAGGCAATTCTTAGTGCAACCCAGAGATTGGGGTATAGTTTCTCCAGTTGCTTCTGATGAATGAAGGGGAGGAGCTCCAATGCAGTCATGTTGTGTGAAGGTAAAGTCGGCAAGTTCTTAATTTTGAGGGCCAGTTCTCTTCCATTAATGTCAGAGTCAGCTCCAGAGCTCAGTATCTTAGAGAGCTTTTCACACTTGCAGGACAAGTCTTCCATGTTCATTGTGGTGAAGTTTAGGAGAACCCCAAATATGTCCCTCACATCGTCTAATGTTTTGAATCTCATTTATTGACCCGATGGCACAATCCACCACCACATTGAAAAATTTGACTTCCAGCCTCTTTAAGGCTTCTGTAAATGGTTCGTCAGGAGCTTCGTAAGCAAAGTGTTTTTTTGTGGATCTGAGCCTCTTCTCCTTCAGCACAGCCTCCACATTCATTTCCTCACATATGTCCCTAGCTACGACTTGTGCTGCAACAAAACCTGTGTTTCTGTAGCTGGTGAGTGAGTCTTTTGTTTTTGTGAGGAGGTTGACTGCCACATCAAACTGCATTGTAGGAGACTGCAGAAGTTTGCTCACATGGTTAACTGCATGAAGAATGTCATACCATACTACTGTGCAAATCTGAAAGCGATAAGACCCTACCTCCTCTGCAAGTGCTTGTGCTTCAGTCAGTCCTGGCTATGGCATCTGTGGCATTGTTTCTGACTTCCAACAGGGACACTGATGTTGTGGCTCTGGTATCGCACAGCCTCAATGCTCTTAAGCCGGCTCTCCCACCTGGTTTCACTCCAAGACGAGTTTTACGTTCACGTGCTTCTTTAGGATTGTCCATCTCTGTGTAGCTGCTGCAAAACGGTTGTACAATTTTTGTACGTTGCCAAAGAAGCTGATGGCATCTGTGGAAGCTTTAGCTGCATCAGCCACTACAAGATTCAGAGTGTGAGCCCCACATGGAACATAGCGTGCACGACAGTTCTTCTCTAATAACCTTGCCTGAACACCTTTGTTCTTGCCCTTCATGTTCACTCCGTTGTCATATTACTGTCCTCTGCAGTCATCAAAGTGAATATTCAGTTCATCTAGTCTCTTCAGAATCAGAACTAATAAACCCAGGCCTGTACTTTCTGAAGCCCCAAGAAAGCCCAAGAAGTATTCTTTTATTTCTGGTACTTCACCCATTTTAACAGTTCTGATAATAATCGACATCTGTTCTTAGTGGCTTATATCTGGAGTGCAGTCTAAAATGAGTGAGTAATATTTAGCTTGTTTTATTTCTGCAACAATAGCATCCAAGATCTTCCCACTAATGGACCCAATGAGCTCATTTTGAATGATGTTTCCTAGGTAACTTGAATGACTATATTGGCCACTTTTGACTCTGCTGATGTGTTTCATCACTGGATCAAACTTGGCAAGCAGCTCAACCTCCTTCAAGAAGTTGCCATTGTTTCGATTGCACAATGTAGAGGAAGACCCCCTGAAAGCAAGGTTTCTCTCTGCCAGTGATTGGATTATACTCGCAAGACGTGTGAGAACATCTCGCCAGCGTCTTCGCTCTACCTCCATTAATGTCATTTCAGTTTGGTCAATGGTCCTCCAGTTTTTAGCCGCAGTTCCAGATCCTCCCATGTTACCATGTTATCTGCATGTTCTGAACTATTTTCATGGCCTTTCAGAAGCGAACCAACGTTTACCCAGTCTGAAAGTCCATCCTTAATTAGTTTGTACGACTTCCTTGAAAACAACTTGCAGCAGAAGCAATAAAGAGCATCATTCCTTCTAGAGTACATCAGCCAGCTTCACTTTATTTTTTCCCCATTAATTAATGTTCTGTACATGTAATGGTGATGAACGCTTCTACCGTCCTCTCTTTTAGGGAATGTGAAATCTGGAATGATTTGAAATGGTCCTCGAGACACCAGATCTGTCTTCAAGGCATCTGACAGGACAACTGGCCAGTCATACGGATCAAGCGGTGGAGCAGATCTTGGTTCTTGTTGTTCAGTAGAAATGCCTGTGTGTGGTGTTTGAAGCTGAATAGAAGATGGGCCACTTGTTGGTTCATCAGGCTCTACTTCTACTGGTGTTTGAGGTTGTATAGAGGATGGTCCTCATGATGCTCATCAGGCTTTGCTGAGGATGGCTTTTCCAAATATTTCAGTAGTGCTCCTGAGAAGAACATAATATTACATTCTGTTAATTTTTGCTAAAATACTCTTATCTTGTTTGATATAATTGATCTGTGTGAACAGAATTTGAGGTGATGTGATCCATTAAATTTCACATTTTGAAATATTATAAATATTACAGAGACTAGCTTACTCTACATGATTCCTGAGCACTTGCCTTGCTTGATGGTCTACCTAACCTAGTTGCCTGAACTGTAATCATAAGAATATACAAGTGGCACATCTCACCCGTGCTACTGGAAAGCTTCTCCTCCTCTATTTTCTTCTTTTTCCTTTTTCAGCTCCTGATGGCTAATGTTTCACTTTCCAAGATGCACGAAGTCACATCTAGTTAACCACAACTAATCTGCTAAATAATAATAATCATGATAATAATGATGATAATAATAATTGTTATAATTGTAACGTTAATCAAATACATTCAAATAATGAGAGCATTTAGGTTTTAACCAACAAAATTCACATTATCTGAAAAAGATGAGAAAAGAATTAATAAACTTGAAAACACAACGAAAATAATCCTAGGTTTTAAAGTGTTACAAAATCTCTTAATAATTAGTAAATTAGTGAAATAATGTTTTACAATACTAGAAAAATTAAGCATTTAGGAAAGTATAAGCATATAGTAAGAATAAAGTTAAATAATATAGAAATAAGATCTCACAATAGTTATTTACACATAACGACCAAAACGTTTCGTTTGTCTCCGTTTTATCACATTTGTCTCATACAAAAACTTTAATTAATACGACAATAACAATAATGATAATAATAATAACTTCAGCTATATTCCTATTCTTGCCCACTGAGCTATGACCTGGGAGCCTGTCTAGTGACCCCCTAGTAGCAGCGGGGCCCTAAGCGGCCGCTTAGTCTGCTTATGCCAGAAAACGGCCCTGGTTAAATTAGTCCCGGTTAGGTTTCATTAGGTTTTGTGAGGCCTTGTTTTGAGAGAGCGACACATTTTCTAGCCGAGAGAGTTTTTATTCAAGGAGGTACCACATGGCCTTCGCAGCTTCATAAGTTCTAGTATTCATAATAAGCGGAAACATTTAAAACGAGTTTTAGGGATTTCAGCTCAGAAAATTACATAATTTAATACCTACGGAAATAATTGCTTTCAAGTTAAGAAATATTGTAAGCGAGTGAAATGATGGAGTACCGGTTAGGCCTAACCACTTTATTCTCATCTTTTTCAAGATAAAAAATTGTTGGGCATCAAAATTTGACACTTAAATCGCGAAATGATCTTGTGAGATCTCTCTGCTATACCATTTTTGAGGCCCTGTACAAAATGGTATAGCGTGATCCCGTTTAAGTTGTGGTTACACAATTAACTCCTGTAGATATACTATAACTTTTACAACAAGTGTATATATATATATATATATATATATATATATCGTATGAATGAAAATGAACTTGTATATACTGTACAATTTGAGTTATGAGCAAAATATAGCGTGTACAGTATTTTTTTACTACAATATATATACGGTATATATATATATATTTTTCATTCATATGCACGTAGTCATAATGTAATGATGGAATTGTTTAACTTCGCAGTATCTGAGGTTATATAGCTGAGGAGACCTTGATCTTTACGTGGGATCCGAACCACGAGTCGCTACATAATCTGGAAGCGGAGGATGGTCTCCCGTCCAATTACTCTCCAGACCCAATGTCGCTTAACTTCGCTGACCGATTTGGAACTGGTGTTAGACGCTGACCACGACGTACCCTACTTTCTGTTATACACACACAGTAATATACTTGTAAAATGGCTTAAATTATGGTATGTCTTCAACATTAAATTGTGTAATTTTTACTTAAATAAGGACGTTTATATGTTAGGTAGGGGGGCACACCACCATATTGCACGGGGCCCCAGTTTCTTTGGATTCGGTACTGCTTAATGCCCCAGTTTAGAGAGCAGTTCTCTCTCTCTCTCTCTCTCTCTCTCTCTCTCTCTCTCTCTCTCTCAAAAGAAAGAGAGAGAGTTTTACAAAAGTATTGTAAGTTAAATTACGTTAGATCAGATTAATATGGATTAAGTTAGGTTGGGTCACGTTTTTAATATCGATCAACTTGCGCAAGCTCACATCTTATAACATTTTGTTAACGAGATGTTTTATTAACAAGGGTTATGGGGGTTAGGTCAGGCTAAATTAGGTAGTATATAAGTTAGGTTAGAGACCCAAGTTATCAGAATGCGTGTAAAATGTTCGGTGAATAAAATGAGTTTTAAGGTTCTGTTTATCTTCGGTCCGACTATTTTTATATAAACTAGTACAGTTCCCGCCGCTTCGCTGACGGTTAGACAGGCTAAACTACAAAAAAAGAACCCAGCCGTGAAAATTTTGAGCTTCACATTGTGTCAACATTTCTGAATCTGGTATCTCCCAAAACCTCCTCACCCCCATTCATACAACTTGGGGGCTAACCCCCTCCCCATTACCCCACCCATCCCCCATTACCCCCACCCCCACCCTTCCCCATTGCTAAACTACAGAAAAGAACACAGTCATGAAAATCTTGAGCTTCACATTGCCGCCCGTAATACAATTTCTGAATTTTTTTCTCAATTTTTTCTAACAATTTCTGAAAGTGTGACGGACAGATGGACAGCTCTTATTATAATATAGATAATATAAATAAATATATAAATAATAATCTATACTATAATAAGAGAGCTGTCCGTCTGTCTGTCCGTCTGTCCGTCTGTCTGTCCGTCACACTTTCAGAAATTGTGAGAAAAAAATGAGAAAAAAATTCAGAAATTGTAAAAAAAATTCAGAAATTGTATTACGGGCGGCAATGTGAAGCTCAAGATTTTCATGACTGTGTTCTTTTCTGTAGTTTAGCAATGGGGGAAGGGTGGGGGTAATGGGGGATGGGTGGGGTAATGGGGAGGGGAGGGGGTTAGCCCCCAAGTTGTATGAATGGGGGTGAGGAGGTTTTGGGAGATACCAGATTCAGAAATGTTGACACAATGTGAAGCTCAAAATTTTCACGGCTGGGTTCTTTTTTTGTAGTTTAGCCTGTCTAACCGTCAGCGAAGCGGCGGGAACTGTACTAGTAATGATAATAATTTAATGTATACGTAATTGTGATTAGAATTGTGTGAATTTTGTATGTAAATTTTAGATATTAATTAACTGTTTAGTGCCTCGGGTCGTTTCTGGTTTTGAATTGGCAAGGACTACGTTGTGACGTGTCGTAATACCGCTTCGCGTCAATCAGCGAAGTTAAGCTACGATGAACTGGATAGTAGTCGGATGGGAGATCATCGTATGCGTTGAGATCAGGGATGGGGTCAAATACAATTGCCCAAATACAAATATAGATACAAATACACTATTTTTTTACGGCCAAATTCAAATACAGATACAAATATTCGAATTTATAAATCTACAAATATAAATACAAATATGAAGCTTCAAATACAAATAAAATGCAAATACAATTTTTACTGTATTTGCAAATTTCGTACCAATTTCATCCTAAATATAAACGGATAATATTTACTTGACTTCGGCTACCCCTCAAGTAAGACAATACTGGTATAGTACTTATTGTATAAAACTTAACATTGCAATACTTTGGCTCTTATCAAAGTAGACTTCATTTTCACACCAAGGCAAGAAAAGTAACAAATTCCTCTTGTTTATTATTTTTATTAGAGAAAATTATTTCACACTTCTTGATATTTCTGCACTTTTGCATAATTAAAGAAAATAAATTCATATTTCTTAATGTTTGATTTTTACTGTTCATATCAATTTGTAGTTATATGCACAGTTATATTACATTAGTGTATTTGACTGTATTTGAAGCAAATACGGCAAATAAAAGGCTCAAATACAAATTCAAATACAAATATGCAGCTTTTTAAATTCTCAAATACAAATACAAATGCAAATATCCATTTTTGTGTATTTGTAAATACAAATACATATTTGACCCCATCCCTGGTTGAGATTATGTAGCGACTCGTGGTTCGGATCCCACGTAAAGCTGTAGGTCCCCTCCGTCGATGACTAGATGCTACGAAGGAGGTTAAACAACCTCATCATTATTAATAATTGAACTGGCAAATTATTATTAATATAAATGAATTGATGTAAACTTATTTACGTAATTCTGTTTACGGTTTCATTACATTTTTAAAAAAATTTCAAGTACTCTTACAAATTGTCAACATACGTGGACAACGGCCATTCTGCGAATTGTTTGATAGTCCAAGCAAGAAAAATTACTGGCCTCTTTGTCTCATTGGTGCGCAATTTTTCTATATTTATGGACAAGAGGTACTTGTCCATATAATAAAGTCAACAAGAAGTAGATTGTAAACACCAATCGACCAGGGAAGTACTCCATGGGGACGTTAGGCAGGAGACAGGGAGTGCTGGAACTCCCGTTTCTCCTGTCACTGTCCTCTTTACTTGATTTTTTTCCGTGCCTCATCTACCCTGAAGGTTCTATCCTTAAATGCTCATAGCTTACGAAATAAAATAAACGGATTTTTTTCTTTAATTGCTTGTAAAGACTATGATTTAATTGCGATAAATGAATCGTGGCTTAGCACTGAAACACGTGACTTTGTAGGGGAGTATCAAATTAGAGTTTATAGACTTTGTTAAAAACAAAATAGGTAGTGAGGAGGCGGTGTTATGTTGTATATCAAAGATAATATTACGAACGTTATAGAAGTAAAGCACACAATTCCAGAACCAATAGATTCGACTATAGCAGAACTTAAATAGAACGATTTCAAACTTCTTGTTGCGGTTATATATAGGCCCCCTAATCAAACAGCTGATACGGACGAAGTGTTATATCGTGAACTAAAGAGAATAATAGGTAGTGAGCAGGCTTTAGTTATGGGTGACTTTAATTGCGCCAACGTGAATTACGATACAATGCAGGGAGACGCGGAAGGTAATCGTTTAGTTAATTTTCTCGAGGATAGCTTTCTTATTCAAAAGGTTGGGGAACGTACGAGGTTGGACAGTATTTTAGATTTAGTAATAACTACGGATGGCTAATTACTGATCTTCAAGTAATAGAACCGTTAAGCAATAGCGATCACAATATGGTAGAGTTTGTCATCTCAGTAAGTCACTCGAAACCAACTAACTCGACTAAAATTCCTAACTTCCAGCACGCAGACTTTTGTAAATTTCGAAATAAATTGTCACACGTCAATTGGGAAAACTTAATGGGGAACTCCAACGCAAAACTAATGTGGGAATCGTTTGAAACAGTATTTAGGACTATAAATGAGGAATGTGTACCGTACAAAATTAAGCGTGCGAAAATAAATAAGCCCTTGTGGTTTACTTCTAGAGTAGGAGACATTATAAAGGGTAGATATAGGGCTTATAGGCTACATGAGTGCGGTAAAGACAATTTGTGGTTACGAAACAACTACATATCTCTAAGGCGTGAAGCGAAAAGTGTGATAAAAAAGTCCAAGCACGAATTTGAAATTTCCACAGCTCGTGGCGGTAAAGAAAACCCCCAAGCGATTCTTTCAATACGTCAACAATAGAAATCTAGTGAAAAGTGTCTTGGGGCCGTTGAAAAATGTTAACGGAGATCTAGTTTCTGAAAACAAGGAAATGGCTACCTTGCTAAACGAATTCTTTACGTCAGTTTTTACTATAGAAGATGTAACGAATATCCCTACGGTCATAGACATAATACCTTTTGATAATGGTAATATTTTGGATAATATTGTGGTTAGTGAAGGGGAAGTAATGCGCTATATTGATAAAATGAAACCGCGTAAATCACCGGGTCCGGATTCCATGTATCCCATACAACTAAAAGAATTAAAAGATAGCATTGTTGTGCCGCTAACAAAGATTTTTAATGCGTCTATTTCTGAGGGGTGCGTACCAGATAATTTCAAGTTAGCAAACGTAACACCTATCTTTAAGAAAGGCGATAAAGGTGCGGCGGGAAATTATAGGCCAATCAGTTTAACGTCTGTTGTAGGTAAGCTACTGGAATCAATAATTAGGGATCGTATAGTCGAACACTTAGAATTGCATAAACTAGTTAGAAATAGGCAGCACGGTTTTAGGCGAAACAAATCTTGCTTAACTAATCTTTTAGAATTTTTTCAAAGCGTGGTTGACGTTTTAGTCCAGGCAATTTGTAGTTAGACCTGGGCAAAATTGCTTCAGAAGCTTTCTAAACTGTTTCCAGCTCAGGAACCATTGCCGAATAACATATCCAAAATCCGACAAAATTGGACCCCGGGAACACCCCCAAAAATGAAATTCAAAATGGCGGACTGGATGTTTCCTACGAAAAAAAATATATATAATTTACGCTTTATTTATAGAGATACATTTGATGCTTTTTCTTTCAGTTGTAATGTTTTAAATAATTCAACAATATACAACACAACCAGTTATTACGCAAATATAATGTTATATAGCTTTTTACAGATTTTTATAATCAATAATACAATTATTTTTTCCCAGTTTCAAGTTATGTTCATTACAGAAGAAGTGATACCTGGTCACAAACATACAGAAATTAATCCTCTTCATCACTATCATCGGATAGATTACCGGTACTTGGGTTGTTATCGCAACCACTGATTTGGCACTCGCCACAAGCGGCTGAACAGGGCATTCCATTACGCTTGCATCCACATCTTGAAGTAGCACATTTCGTCTTGCAGGAGCAGCGGATCATGTTGAGTAGATAATTTGGAGCTGGTGGCTTGTCGCAGGCTGTAGGGTAGTAGGAATTATTCTTTACATACCAACCCCACTGTTCTGCATCGATCTTCTCTTCTGTAGACTTCCAGATTAGTATTTGAAAGTATGTGCGAAAGCTGTGGTACTTTGTGGACGCATCGGTAGGTTGCAAACGTTCGGGTGTAACAAAAGATTTAGCTGTAGCTACCTTTTCAACTAACATTCGATGACGTAGTGCGTTAGTGGATTCAAGTTTTTTGCAGCCATACAACAGAAGCATTGCCTTTCTTCCAGCGGCTTCAATGTCAGAGTGTTGGCAACAATCAGAACAGAATGTATTTGCAACTGAACGGAGTTCAGCCACCTTCATCAGTGTGTCGAATGCTTTGGCTTTACCGATCGAAAAAATTCTGGATGTGCTATCACAGCCCGTGAAAGCATGCACAAACAGGATACTTGCAGATGTCATTGCCTAACAATGCTTGAATGCTGAGAATATCATACACAGGATTAGGAGATGGTCCCGTCTTATATCGCTGCGATAGTACAACTTGAAACCACTGTCCTTGGCATGGTACAGAAGGAGAATCAGCAAGTCGGTTGTAGTTGCATTTTCTGATGAGGAAACTGCTGCACGAACGATGTCCACATCAGCATCCCCATCTGCGTTGTGAACAGTACACCCGTGCTTCTTCAACATCTCACCTACGAGGGAAATAAATGCATGCTTGCTTGTTTTCATTAGCCAACAAACTTCATGCTTGGACTGAGATTCACATTTCTGCTTGTCTTGGTGCTGCTTCTTCTGTGGGTCATGCCCTTGATCGTAGGAGAGCTGCTGTAGCCATCAAAACAATGATTGCTTTTCCATATGTTTTCAGAGTGAAATCGGCATACGAGTTGGCGATGCTGTCATATGTTTCATCTTGACGCCAGGAAACACGATGTAGTAGAGATCCACCATCCAATACGTACTGGTCTGTGCACTGAATTTCTTGAACTTCTTCCATGCGTAAAGTGTCAGTGTATTTGATTATTGCATGAGCTAGCTGAGACTTATCGGGTTTCCTCAAGATACTTCGTGATTCGAACAATGCAGGAGGATATGCACACAGTTCGTAACACACGACATCTTCAAGATTCATGTCTCCGCCAGTGGCAACAGTCATCATTCTCTGAAACAGTAGTGCAGGATCTACTTCTATATCTGAAGCATCAGTGATCACAACGGCAGAAGCATATCCTAGTGTTTTCACTTTGTCAGATCTTTTGGCAGAATATGTAAAGGCTTGTTTCCCAATCATTTTTACGACAATGTTCGTACCGATTGAATGCAATTGATGAACGTTAACTCCAGGATCAGCAGTTAGCCCTGTTACAATGTTGCAGAGACCCGAGGTAGAATGGAATGGGGATAAGGATTCCAGACGTTCAAGTACTTTCTTCATGTCATTACTGTCCCTGATTTGTCTACTTCCCTCATTTCCTTGTGCTGTTCACTACTTTCCAACAAAACTCTGGTGTATTCCTGCATTGCTAAGTTATAAGTGGAACACAGAGGCATAGAAAGAGCCACGTTGTCCTTTGGATGTCTGTAAATCCACTTCCGCGTGTCAGTCCGCCTCTGCTTTTCAGGGAACGTATTAGTACTTGTTCTATCACCAGGTCTGTGCCGAGTCCGGCCCATAATCTGTCGCTTCTTCTTACCACAAACTTACCTTCCTGGAACATTTTGTTAACGGCTGGATTTTCAGAAGGCAAACTTAACATTTTGTGCAGGTACAGGTATATCGATTTCAGGTAATTGTGATGTCCGGCTGCTGCAATTATGGGGATGGTCTCCAGCATAGCTTGCAAGTGCAAATCCCACGAGCCGGTTCTGTCTGCTGTTATCAAGGAACGTGCAATGTTGATCATTCGCTGATATTCCAACCAGAGTTGACTTGTTTGCGAAGTAGATTGTAGGTCAGTTTTCTTCGCATCCAAAGTGGTAGCAATCTGAGACAATGCATTCGAAGATTCCACATCCTCAACTGATTGTTTGGCGGTCATAACATCGTCGAGCAGGTCACAAGCTTCCTTATGGAGGTCATGAGGAGTTCCATCTTCATTACGAGGGAAAACGTCTGCGACTAGTAAGGTACTAAAGCTGCATCTACTATCATATGACCACGTATCGCTCTTGAAACAGCTTTTCCAGACATCATGTGTTGCACGGCATTTGGTCCGTATATTTCTTGAAGTACTTCAGACAATCCTGAACCATTCATAAGAGTACCGACTGTTTACAAAAGATTCATCAGAGTGTGAAATGATCCCAGCATTAAACAATGTCCTGCAGGTCTCTCTGTTCATTGATGATTTGGGAAGCTTTCCAGAACAAAGGCTGATCAAAGGTAATAATGCATGGGACTTTTTGATCGCGTGCTATCTTGCTCAAATATAGTAATGTCGAAAATATGCAGGTCATGTCAGTTGGCGACATATCTATGATGGGAAGGAACGTGATCGACGCCACACCTGGATGTGAGACACTTGATCCACCGTGAATTGCCTGCATTGTTCCGGACCAACTTGGACCTGATCTTTCTGCTGAAGATATCTGCCAGAGAAGACTAAGTCGACTTATGGTGGCAGTGGGTACTGGAAGTTCGCGGAATGAGATGTCCCTCAACATGCTTCTCGCGTGTCTATATTCCCTAATGTCAACGGTTGCAATCTTCTTAATGTCATTGTCACCAACATTACGCCTGTGAATAGAAGGGTGATCTTGATCTTCGGAGTTATTGCGGCAATCATACCCATTCCATGAAAGCTATTCTTCCCATCCAAAGTGCAGACATCATGATCGACGTTATCTGCTGCTAGAAGGACTGCAGTGTTTTCATCAACAGTAAAAGAGCCAGACCCACTTGCCAGCGCCGCGTTTCTTTCGAATCTTGTTACTTCTGCATACGACGAACAGTAACCCAGCTGATGGAGAACGTCAATAAGGTACCTTGACCTAAAGTTGTGGTGTAGCTGAACCGACAAACCGATCTGTAGTGGACATAGTAATCCTCTAGGACGGGTTGCTTGCATAATGCTCTGCCCAATTGCACCTATTTTTTCTTGAAGCATCCTGTCCCGCAAATGCTTTTGATAATAGCAATTTCAGACTGTTGGGAATGTAATCAAGAGCACTTTCTGCAGTGATGTCATTTGGAGATGGATACACATCTTTTCTAGGCGAGTCGACAGACTTGATATCACTTCTGATTATTTTTGCAGCAGCTTCTACTAGGTAAATCTTCTGTAGCTCTATATCTATATCACATTCTTTCGACTTTTTGTGATAATCTATAAGAATTTCATTAGCTGTCTCTCGTAGTGTTACTACATCTGCCTTCCCACTTTCACCTGATATTATGATCTTGTCTCCGTAACGTTCTAAAAGCTTTCTCTTCATGTGCCTGCGTTCGTAGACAGAGCTCTGACTTCCTTGAAGATATTCCTCCATTTTGGAAATTAGGTCTCCAATCAACAGTTGTTCATATCATTCTCTTCCAGGTAAGCACAGGTCTGAAGGAATGCTTGGTGTTGCTCTTCATTAGTTGGTCTCCCTTTCTTCGAATCATGATCGTCGAGGAGTATGCGCGAGGAATGTTTTTTCCACTTCGAAAATTTACGCTGCAGGTGTGATGGTAGACACAATCTGCAGCAGGAAGATCACGAAGATAATACTCCAGACGGCCTTTTACATTAAACGACCATTCATCGCAGCGGCTTTCACAGCACCTTTTTATGGTTTCGGAGAACTTTGTAGTTCTTATTTTGACATGCTCTGATTTTGGTTTGTGTTTGGAAAAAAAGTCCACAAAGGTATCACAAAACAAACAGTGAGTAGCACTGGAAAATGCGTATTCATGAAAACGAGCACTTTTCCTTGGTATTGCCTCGGCTGCGGTCTGTCGCTTCTTTATTTCAATGGTCTTTTTATCCGTAAACCTTTTCCTACATACAACGTGAACACTTATTCCAGCTGTTGCAACAACATCGCTTCCACGGCTGCGGCTGGATGCATTTATACCATCTGCTCCTTTTTGCGAGATGTGAACCACTTCCTGTCCGCTGTCCAATTTCTCCTTACAAATCACGCACAATTCTTCAGGGGTCTGCATTCTTGAAGGCGGACGCACACCGAGTCAGCCGTACACCGAGTCAGTCTGAAACAGAAAACACAAATTAATAAACTGTGTTGCAGTATTTAAAAGGAGTACATAACAGTTTTAAAGAAAATGACAAGCACAAATACGCAGATTTGATAGTGGGTAGTAGGAATTAAAGAGTTGTATATAATATAAGTTTATAAAGATGTAGCAATGTCCATTCTCACATACACTCCATACAGTATATTTTATTTACATTACGTGACGTCATAGTTTAATACTAGCCGCCTAATACAATTTTTAGTGTCATATAGGTTCATTTATAAACGAAAATGTGTTTTAAAACATTTTACTGATCAAGAAAAACGTCATAACTCTCTCTACAAAGCGAAATTAAAATTTATTGTATTTCGTAGGAAACTGCCAGTCCGCCATTTTGAATTTCATTTTTGGGGGTGTTCCCTGGGTCCAATTTTGTCGGATTTTGGATATGTTATTCTGCAATGGTTCCTGAGCTGGAAACAGTTTAGAAAGCTTCTGAAGCAATTTTGCCCAGGTTGAAGCTATTTTTGCTCTAGATTGCCTGGACTATTTACGATAGTCATCGGGCGGTTGATGTAGTGTATTTAGATTTTCAAAAAGCTTTTGACACCGTACCGCACAAAAGACTCATTGAGAAAACTAAGGTTCATGGAATCAGGGGTGTAGTAATAAATTGGCTAGAAGAGTGGTTGCGAGGTAGGAAACAGAGGGTGGTCGTTGATGGAGCGGAGTCGTGTTGGGCTAATGTAGCGAGTGGCGTTCCTCAGGGTTCTGTATTGGGCCCCTTGCTTTTTCTTATATACAGGTATATTAACGATTTAGATGTCGGCCAAGTCAGTGCAGTTTCAAAGTTTGCGGATGACACGAAGCTGGGTGGTAGGGCGATTAATGACAAAGATAGAGGTAAAATCCAGAATGATCTGAATAAAATCGTTGATTGGTCAGTCACATGGCAAATGAGATTTAACGTCGATAAGTGCAAAATTTTACATATAGGTTCGCGTAACGGTAATTTTGCGTATAGTATGTCAGGGAAAGAGTTGATAAGCGTAGAGCAGGAAAAAGATTTAGGAGTTAGTCACTGGTGATTTAAAAGTAGCGAAACAAAGTACAGCAGCGGTCAATAAAGCGAACAAAGTGTTAGGTTTTATAGCTCAGAATTTTGAGTACAAATCGCGCGATATTATAGTTTCTCTTTATAAGTCATTAGTTAGACCCCATTTGGAGTACGCGATCCAATTTTGGAATCCACATATGCGCAAAGATATAGACAAAATCGAAAGAGTTCAAAGACGAGCAACTAAGATGATTCCGTCGGTTATGTCAAAGTCGTACGAGGATAGGCTTAAGGAGTTAAAATTGACTACACTCGAGACTAGGAAGCTAAGGACTAGAAATAACGGGTGTAAGTTGACAAGTAGAAGGTTCGAGACAGCAGTTGCCAAAAACTTTTTTACGCATAGAATAGTAAATAGCTGGAATAGTTTGCCGGTAGAAGTAATTAGTAGCACGTCTATAAACATGTTTAAAAATCGATTAGACGCATATGTTGATAGATTGGGTATAGTTTAAGGTAGTAAAATTAAGGGTTGAATAAGATAGATTTTGATTCTCTTTTCATTAAAGATCACAATAACCAGACTAGAGGTCATAGTATGAAATTATTTAAGCCAAGATGTGGAACAAATTTAAGAAAACATAGTTTTACAAGTGTTGTGGGATATAGGGAGGTAGCATCTTGGGTTAGGAGATACTCTGTCTTTACACACCCCATTTAAAGAGATTCCTCTGCCGAGCGGTGCTCCCGATACTACTGTGAGGTATTAAAAAAACTCATGATCTTCACTTGCCCCACAAACACCTTTTAAATGGGAGACCCCTAATGGGTGCACACACATTTCTACATTACTGTACAGTCTTTACAGCCACACCTACACTTTTCCTCCTAAGTACGGGGCTCCAAAAAGCCTTACCCCCCCCCGCCCATGGCCTAAACCATTAGAGGTACAGTAAAACTAAACATACCTTACAAAAGAGAATTTATTCCTGCATTTAATGAGAAACAATTAAAACTTGGTGTTCCCGCCATTGGCTTCCAAGACAGCCTGAATTCGCTTTGGGTAGCTTGCCAAAAGTGACGTGAATAGATCTTGATCGTTACGCAAATTTGCTAAAACAGTTTCAATGTGTTGCGTCATTGTATCCTTCGAAAATCGATTTGCTGCAGGTTCTTGAAACAAGAGACATTCAACCTTGTCCTTTATAACTGATCCAATGTGTTCACAGACGTTCCGGTCAGGAGAATTTCCTGGCCATTCTTCATTTCCAAAGAAATCGATTTCATGGTTCCGCAACAACTGTTGAGTGGCTAATGCCTTAAAGCAGGGGGCCTTATCGTGCAGAAGTGTGACCTGATCGACATCCATAACATTGTTTGGGTTTCTTAGAAAAGGAATGACATGCTGGGATAGAATAATATCACGAAAATACTGTCCCTCCCAACTCTGACCATTTGGCTTCAGCACCCACATGAGCTTCTTTGCAGTGAACAAAACAAACACACCAACACAGTCTGGACTTTTTAATAATTCGCGATAATGTTCATTGTCATCGATTTCATCTGGTGTTGTGGCCCACACTCGATCATTTTGGTAGTTAGGCCGACGTGTTACGTAAACCAAAAATTCATCGGAGACAGCTAAATGCATGAAATCATCCACATCCCAATCTTCAAGATAATGGGCAAACCACATTCTGTCATCGATGTTAAGTTGAGTTTTTCTTGGCTTTGGAAGTTCATGCCAAGGCTTTAAACCTTGCCTATGACGGTACAGTCGAATGATCTCACCACTAACGATCTTTCCTCTCAACACTTCTATGAAAAAACTATATAGGGCTATGGGTTGATTGCCTGTGCCCTCATCCGTTGGAAATTTCCAGCAGACTTCAGTGGAGGGGTTACCGACAAAAGCCCTATGCTTTTTCGTTAGAGTTATGAATATGTAGGTCTTTAAAGGACCTCTTTATATTTAATTGTTTATGGTAATTTTAGCGTCGGGATTTTAGATGCCTATATTAGAATGAAAATAAATTGCCTCACCTTATTTTTGCTGGGTCTTAGTTTGCTTCGATGTAGGGCCGCCACGATGGAGTTACGCGACGAATTTACTTGAGGTAATTAATATAGGCAGTCACAATATAAACACTTTAAGGTAGGCCTACCCTTTTTCTTTATATTTATTAAGTTTATTATAAGGAATTCACTCAGAACTTGAGGGAAGACAAAAGCACATCTTCCCTGTTTAAAGCGTTCGCTGCACATAAACAGCCCCGAGGCTACTCCTTTAATATATCTTCATATTTTAGTATAAATTGCTGATTTGGCAAAGGTTGTTGACTCTTTCTCTCTTGTATTTTACATGAGTTAGAAATGGAAAATTTTGTTCACGTGAAATAAATGAATGTTTCTCGTGGTTATGCAGACCCGACGCCTACATACGGGTTCTATGTATGTATGGCAATCATCTCATTCCCATTAGGCTATGTCGCCAATCCCGAGCCAATTTTGTATAGATATTTAATTCAATTAATTAATAATTTATATTTAATTATGAAATAAAGGTATCACATACGATACCATGTTGTAAGCGCGTATAGTTTTTCCATAACTTCGATCTCTCTAGAAAGTTTAGCATAGCTGTTTTTCCGCTTACGCGTACCGCTTTCAATGATGTCCTTTGTTTCCTGAGAGAGTGGCAAATTTGGGCGCCCAGATTTGGTTGTATCCATTTCACATTCATCCAAAGTTTCATTCTAATTTCTTTTGACGAAGTTCTCACTTCTTCGCAACTTTTTGGCAACCCATGAACGTTTTATAAAGGTGGTTCCAGCATCACGAGCTTCCCGAAATGTTGTTGCTCGTATGCGATCTATCACACGTTGCCTCTCCGAATCACTAATTAATTGAGAAGCCATTATATTATCACTTTATCAGCTCGAGTAATTTTAATACCTGCAATAAATAAAGAATTTTATATATTTTTATAATCACTAAAACTATTTCGATATAAGTAAACATGTAAGCTGCAAATGGGGGGGCTAAAGTTTTTTGGAACCTCTCATATATATATTGTAATGTATATGGTTATAAATTGTGACTTGGTCCGCAATTGATATGGACCGTGACTTATTTTTGGTTGGCAAGGTACTGGACTACTGGTAGTGATGGATACCGTAATGAAATTGACTGGATTCTTTTGATCTGATATATTTGCATGTCGGTTATAAATAGATATAGAGTGTAACATATTTGTGGATAGTAGTCTATTATGACTTGATCCTCTGGATCCAGAGATTCTATCTTTAGTTTTAAATTGATAATTATTTGGTTTTGTAAAAATTGGTTGTTGCTAATGTACAAGCAGTTTTTACATAGTGGAGGCGCCTCGATGGGCCGAAGTGGTCCCTAGTGTGCCCACTATAAAAATTTCATATGTTCTTTGTGGTTCGGAAGTCGGAACCCACGTAAAATTGTAGGTCCCCTCCGCCACCACGGAGGACATGCACAATACACAATTACGAACACAGTTAGGTAGACCAGCCATGAGTGGATCCTAGGGTCTTTGTTGGTCTGAAACATGATAAAATTATTATACCCTCAAACGCACACTTCTACTTCTATTCCTCAGTACACATACATGCATTTTGTACACTAAACAATCTTTTCAAAAATGAAAAAAAAAGGGATCGTGAGCCTCGGAAACCTTCATTTCGGCTCTCCGTTCATAGAGGGGGGGGGGGCATTCTTGTGGGCGTTCGCCCTTGGCGCCTCTTACCTACATAGAAAAAGGTCAGACATTAATATGTAACAATGTGGCAGGCGTAAAATTGTTCATATATGTAGACAAAAAGGCATTAAAGGGTAAACATAGAAGAAAATTGATGTTTTTGCATTTTAGGATGTATCTTAACCTTGAGTACATAGGCCTACTTACTTTTAACCGGTTTAAAACAGAGATGTTCGCGGGGCAAAATTCCAACGCAGAAAAAGAACAGAAATGTCTTCAGAACCATTTTAAACATTTGGTTAAAAATGTTCAGTTGGTGCAAGTAACTTTATGGAGTACTTTTTTTAACAAATCCTCTGAATTAGGAAAAAAAAAAAAATTGCATTCAGTGAGAAATGGGAATCAGTGGGGCTCGAACTGGTATGACAAGGTATAAGGAGTTACTATGACGCTGGTTCAGAACCCACTAATTCCTATTGTTTAATGAATTTTCTTTTCGAAATATTTTTAACTTAAAAAGTACGGTTTTTGCATCAAGATCGTTTATGTAACTCGTGAATTATGTTCTGTTTCGTAATATAAAATATATTTGAAGGTTTACACTTTACACTCATAAACTATTTCACTTTTCAAAATTCACTAATATTTTTTAGTGTGTTACTCTCTGGACAAATATGCATATAGAATGATGGAACATGCAGTTTCGCTGGGTCAGAGTTTTTGGTTGTGTTGAACCGGTGATTGATTAAGGTGAAAAGAACTCTTTCTGAAGTTACTCATTTTTGTTTTGGGATGGTAACATGATCTTGGTCGTAAATAGTTAAGGTTTTTAACTTCAGAGGCGTAAACAGGGTGTCAAAAGTTTTTAACTTTTCTTATTTTCACTTGGTCTATCTTTTTTTTTCTCTTTCTTTCCAATAGCTTCTTCCGTCTTGGGCCAACCTAGAGTGGGTTTTAGGGTCTTGGTTAGTCTGTAACTTCCGCGGTTTAAAATTCGCAAATCATTTCCTCTATCAGTCTCCTTCATTCACTTCTGCAACGGTGAATTTACGAGTAGACCTTTTTTAAAAGTGTATTAGCATCATCTACATTACTTTGGCATTCCGCTATTAAATTTACACATAATTCGGAGACGTTCTTCTTTAACAAGAATTACTTTCTCCAGTGTAATTTCGGTCTCACATCGTCATTTACTGCGGCAGATATAACTCTTTTAACGCGCTTGCTGCATCTTTCCCCTCCGTCAAGTAGGAAAAATATGAATGGATAATGAATGGTTTCGCAAATACTTAGTTTGGATGACTTTAAAAGAGCCGTTTTTTATCTGCGCGTATATAGTGTATATATGATCGTTTGCCGAATCCTTCGTAAGTATTTTAGCAACAAGACGAGAGAGAATGCCAAGACCGGACACTGGTATGTACAGAACGGGGATTCCAAATTTATTGACTGAAGAATAGACGATCTACAGAAGCTAAGGCTAACAAAGCCCCTAAGATCCACTCTAAGGTTAGCCAGAGAGAGAGAAGAGAGTAGAGGGTTAAAAGAAGAGAATAGGCCATTTTAATGGCCTTGTTTTTGTTGTATAATTATTTATCAACGAAATAATTATGTAGACTTCATCATTAATTAAATATCTTCTTTATTTGACGCATCGTTGGCTCTTACTTTCGATCTTTGGGTATGAGAAAACCAAATTATGAAATATGAGAAATGCGTTATTATGAGCATAAATATAATGCTAAAGCAGGACACAACATTATCTTCTGCGTCTGTAAAATGTTGTTGATAATTAAACATGTGATTCGTACACCTAATATGATTAAACTAAACATCGTAGGACCTATAAAGGAATTCGCAGTCGCTGACAAGAAGTTAAAAAATTAGTGTAAAAAAAAAAAAAAAAAATTGCTCAGCCAATGTCGTATTACATTGGAAACGAAAAATTTAGATCCATAAATAAGTCCGTGAACCAGTCCGGTCTTGTTGGTTTTTGAGCTAGCGACTCGCAAGACCGGGGGTTAGGTACGTTTGACCCCCATCACGAAGGATCAACCTTCACAAGACGTCGAAAATGACATCCTCCACAGTAGGCCTAAGAAAAGTGTAGTCAAATTCTTAATCCGAGACACAAATCGGAATGCAGTTAAGTAAATTTCACTCGAACCTTTCGACAGTTTATATGCTACATTCTAATCTCACCGCTTCCTCGTTGCCCGTAATACCTTCTTATGAGTAGACGACAAAAACGATTTTGGGAACCGTAACGACAGAACGCTTCGTAAACACTCGGAGAACACCACACGTTCGCGTGCAATCACACGGAAAGAATTTTCATTCTGGCGATATCGCGAATGGACAAAAGTGTTCAAACTAGCCGAAACTGTGTCCCTCCACCCTTTCTTGCTCAAGGTAAAAACCAACAATAGTAATAATAATAACGACGATAACTACTACAACGAACTTATTATGTGATTAAACGTTATCTTTAGTTAAAATTCTAAAATACAAATGCTAAAAAATATGAAAACTTCGAACACATGAACAATAATAACCTTGCAGCAAAAAAAAATTGGTTGGTAGATGAATGGGTTCCCTGGGCAGCCTAGTGGTTAAGACGCTGGGGTGGCGTGGTTCGGATTCCACGTTAACCTGTACGTCCAAGGTGGAGTGACAAACTTGACCTTCGTCAGAATAAACAATTCGGGCGGAAGCAAAACCAAGGTATATATATATATATATATATATATATACACACAGGGCGTCCCCAAAAAATGTATACACACTTTAAATAATTATAAAGGCAGTGTTTATTAAAATACATTTCATTTTCAAAATGTAATAGAATCTACAGACATTATTTAATTGTTTTGTCAACGCCTGTTTTCAAACTGACGTCCGTTCTGGTCCAGGCACTGCTGATAACGCGAAGCAATGGAATCGCAAACATCACGAAACATTTCGTTTGGTATTTGTGTGCATTCTCGTTCAGTGGCTGCTCTCAATTCAGCGACTGTTGTAGGTTTTATAGCGTAGACTTTGTCTTTTAAGTATCCCCATAAAAAAAAGTCTAGTGGTGTGAGGTCTGGTGAACGCGGAGGGTATTCTACGAAACCCCTTCGTCCAATCCACATCCACATCGTGCCAAGTACCACTCGCAATACTCCACTCTTCGGTCCGGATCATCTTCATTAATAGCATGGACTGATCTTGGAATGTAAATTTTCCATTGACAGCGCTTCAAAATGCGTTGGACAGACGATTCTGAAATTCCTACCTCACGACTCGCTTGCCGCACAGATTTTCTTGGACTTTGGTGATACGTTTCCAGTACTCTTTCTTGCTTTGTGGGGCTTGTCGATGTCCGTGGTCTTCCGGAACGCTTCTTGTGGACATTCTGAACAGTTCCATCGGCTTCAAACTTCTCTAATTCGAGTGATGGTAAGTCGCGTTGGTGGATCTGTTTGAAACTCCCTCCTAAACTGTCTTTGCACTTCAACTACGTTTTCACACTTCCAGTAGCATTTTAGAATGAATTTCCTTCGTTCAAAGCTTAGTCTGACTGCCCTTATTAATTCTAATGGGTTTAACTTGGAAAGAAAGAAACATCAATTGAGCTATCAGCTGTTAAAGTGTGTATACATTTTTTTGGGACGCCCTGTATATATATATATATATATATATATATTATATATATATATAATCACACACACACACACACACACACTTTCAGTATCCTGCGTACAAACAAAGAATTTTATTTTTATGTATCAACCATAAAAAGCCAACATGATGCGCGCAGCAGATTATTATTTCTCCGTGTCCTGATTTTTGGGACACCCTGCAAAAGAAAACTTGTAAAGTATATGCTAATTCTCAGATTTTCTATCAAGTTATCTTCAATAACTAAGTTAAAAATAAAGAAATAATAACTGTGAATTTACTTCATTCAATCTTGGTCTTTATTTCCAAATGATCCCAGTAAAGCCTAAAGCTTAAGCTCCAAATTAAACGGTAAAAATAAATATGAATAGTGTAACCCGCAATTGCATGTTGAAATTATTGTAAATATTGTAATATGTATTTTAACCAATAAGAAGTCACTCATGAAAATTTATATTTATACAAATATTTCAGTATCTGTTCAAAAACTGAAGCTCAATTTTCGTCAACAGTAAAACTTTTGAATTAATAAGTGTGACACTAATATACAGTGTGTCCGTAAAGTCATGGTGGGATTTTAAATAGCTATATTATTGCAACGAAACATGATAATGAGATGAAAAAAAGGCAAATTGAAGAACAACTCTAAAAGAATAACTTTATTTAACGTAGTTCGATATGGGCTCCTCTGGTAGCCCTGCAGACATCTAGGCGGTGATGTGTGTCCGTAAAGTCATGGTGGGATTTTAAATAGCTATATTATTGCAACGAAACATGATAATGAGATGAAACAATGCCAAATTTAAGAACAACTCTCAAAGTTGTATCTTGTAGTTAGTCTAGGCTAAGCTTAACCTTTATCTCGTAGTTAGTCTAGGCTGTCCACATGCCTATGTTGAACATGAGCGTAATAGCCCGAAAGTTAATGTGTGGTGTGCTCTAGCACGAGATCGAGTGATTGGCCCATTTTTCTTCGCGGAACCCACTGTGACGTCACACAACTACCTCGCTATGTTGGAACATTTTGCAGTACCCCAATTTATTGACAATAATGTCATCTTTCAGCAAGATGGTGCTCCTCCGCACTATGCCAACGTTGTTCGAGAATTCCTTAATGAAAAATTTCCACAGAGATGGATAGGAAGAGGAGGATGGAAGCCATGGCCTCCACGTTCTCCGGACCTGACACCTTTTGACTTTTATTTGTGGGGTTACGTCAAGCAAAGCGTGTACAGTGTACCCATTAGGGATATTCATCACTTGCACGAGCGAATCACGGAAGCTATCGCATCCGTCACTCCTGATGTTCTTGGGCGTGTGTGGCTGGAATTGAATCACCGCCTAGATGTCTGCAGGGCTACCAGAGGAGCCCATATCGAACTACGTTAAATAAAGTTATTCTTTTAGAGTTGTTCTTCAATTTGCCTTTTTTTCATCTCATTATCATGTTTCGTTGCAATAATATAGCTATTTAAAATCCCACCATGACTTTACGGACACTGTACTATAAACACTTTTTTTTTTTTAAGATAACTTAATACAACATCTGAGAATTAGCATATACTTTACAAGTTTTCTTTTGCAGGGTGTCCCAAAAGTCATTTTCTGTTGACCAGTAATTTGTTAGCGAATATATAATTTCACGCGTGTACCAATGTTGGATTTCCGTCCATTGTTAAATTGTAAGCCAACAAGTTCCGGAAGAATGAATTTAGATAGATAGAATAACCTTTATTAATAAAATACGGTAATAATAAAATAATTTTTTTTCAATTTACAATGACATGAATAATTGTGAAGCTCGACTACTTATTTTATTTAATTTGGCCCTTAAGCTTTAGGCTTTACTGGGCTCTTATTAAAAATAAGCAGCTAGTTGGTATAAATTAATAATAATAAATAAATAAATAAGTAAATAAGTATTATTAATAGTTAAAACATGTATTACAATATTAGTGGACATTAAGCCTAGATTTTTGTTAGTATGCCATTATTAATCGGGATTTCAACTTGGTTTTAAACAAATTTACATTAACAATATTTTTTATATCGGCATGCAAGTCATTCCATAGTTTCAATCCAATGAAAATGGGTAGTTTTTGAGATGAAGACAATCTAAATTGAGGTACACTGCGCCCTCGATATATGCGAGGGATAGGTTCTGCTAAAACCTCGCATAATGTAAATTCGCATATATCGAACTTATAGTTAAATTAAAAAAATAGGGATGCGTTCCACAACCAGTTTTTTTTACACTCCCGGCACCCCCAACAATAAATATGCCACTTTTTATATCAAAAACATTCAACAAGATAACAGTAATGCTATATTACATCAATACTGTACAGTATAAATATTAAAGGACATAGTAAGCTGAAGGCCCAGTACTAGGCAGAGGACGTTTAGAAGCCATGTCTACAATAAACAAAGACAAAACTGGAGAAAGCACTCAAAAATAGTGAAAAACACAACACAGTCTAGAGCACAACGCACACGTTATAACGGTTTATGCGTGACTGTTGTTGTTTGGCGGGAACACGTCGCGCGGTGCGCTCAGCAATATTTCACACTAGGTGGCGCATAAATGCGAATTTTTTCCGCATATACTGAATTCTTGGTAGAAATAGGGTCTTCGCATAACAGCGAATTCGCATATGCCGAATACGCATATATCGAGGGCGCAGTGTATAACAAGCTTTGATCTATTTCTGGTCTGATACAAGTGGATTTCTTGATGAGTTACAAAATATCTATTTACCCATTGCAAATTAATGATTTTGTTTTTACACTCGTAAATAAAAATAAAATGTGCCAGTTTGGTTATATCGTTGAACTTTAGTAGGTTTAGCTCTTTAAAAAATGCACTAGAGTGATCAAGGAAATCAGCATCAGATAATAACCTTATTGCTCGTTTTTGGATGACAGATACCATTTAATGCGTTGTTAGCGGAGTTTTCCCAAACAAGGGTGCAGTGTGTTATATAAGGAAGAACAAGAGTATGATAGTCAATAAAACTTGTTTAGGGACTACATTTCTAAGTTTAAACATTATAGCAACGCTCCTCGAAATCTTTTTCGCGATATAATTTACATGATCATTCCATTGCAAATTCTTATTTAGCATTACACCAAGAAATTTTGTTACAGTACACTCCTTTATGGCGATTTCATTAGGTCAAAATCACTCAAAGTTTTCCACAATAATACAAATCATTTATCTTTTCCGTTCTGTGGGCACCATTGAAATAAGAGAGATTAATATTTTTTAAGCTTGTATATCGAAACCTATGGTAAAATTATTGAATGCCTGGTTAGGTCAACTGTACGTCCTTAACGATTGGTTAGGTTAAGTCGTGATATTTTCGTTAAAACTAACGAAACTATCAGGACTTAACTTAACCAATCGTCAAGGGCGTTCAGTTGACCTAACCGGGCATATATATATAAAAAAAAATATAAAAAATATATACATGTATATATATATAGAGAGAGAGAGCCTAGGTCTTTGCGCGAACTAAGAATAAGATGGCCTATAGCCTACGTCCAATTTTCAACGCAAATTACACTGGGGAACAAATTTTAACTTTTTTTTGTTTCTTCGACGTGAACGGGTCGGTCTTATAGGAGTTTTTCCGCTGATTCCGAATATAGCCGTAGAATTTCTCTATCACCCAAGGTTACTGAGAAATTTGTATTTTAATATTTATTCAAAAAGTGTATAGAAGTTAGTAAAAATACTTCATAAAATTATATTAGTGGCAGATTGGCACTTAAAATATTCTTCTTAAAACTTCTTTGTCACTGATTTTCTCTTGTAGTTTTCATTAGGAGCTTCTCGCATCAATGTCCAGCAGTAATCAGCTAACATTGCCGGATCCCACCTCCCTTGGTAGCGTTTCTCCATAGTAGCTATATCTTGGTGGAACCTTTCTCCATGCTCATCGCTTACGTCGCCGAGGTTTTCAGGGAAGAAATCTAAATGGGAGTGCAAGAAATGGATTTTTAGTGACATATTACATCCAATAACCTATATGCTTCAATCATGTCCTGCACTATTTTTTCATAGTTAGAGGCTTTGATGTTCCCAAGAAAATTTGTGACAACATTCTTCATGGCCTCCCATGCCACTTTTTCTTTTCCTCTCAAGGCATCATCAAACTTTTGAGGCATCATCAAACTTTTGATCTTTCATGAGCTCTCTGATTTGAGGACCAACAAAGATCCCTTCTTTTATCTTTGCATCGCTAAGTCGTGAAAACTTTTTCTTCAAATATTTGAATGCCTCATCTTCCTTGTTCATTGCTTTGACAAAATTTTTCATGATGCCAAGTTTGATGTGAAGTGGCGGTAAGTATATTTTCTTGGGGTCAACTAAGGGTTCATGAGACACATTCTTCAGTCCTGGGATACATTTTTGACGAAGTGGCCAATCCTTTACAAAATAATGCGAATCTCTGGCTCTGCTGTCCCATTCACAAAGGAAGCAGCAGAACTTGGTATAACCGAGCTGCATTCCCAGAAGAAGCGCGACGACTTTTAAATCCCCACATATATACCAACGAAACTGGTCATAATTAATCTGCTGAAGGATGAGTTTCATATTTTCGTAAGATTCCTTCATGTGGACAGCGTGCCCTACAGGAATGGAAGGGTATTTATTTCCATTGTGAAGTAGTACAACCTTGAGGCTTAGCTTCGAAGAGTCAATAAATAAACGCCAATCTTCAGATTTGTGCTCATGACCGAGAGCTAACAGCAGTCCATTTACATTATTACAGTAGCATAAACCACCTGACGAGGAGAAATACTGCATCAGATCTTTTTGGCGAGTGCGGAACGCCGATATGCTTGTATCTTTTGCCAGCAAATTCCATTCACGTAACCTGGAGCCCAATAATTCCGCTTTCTTTTTCGGAAGGTCCAAATCTCTCACGTGATCATTCAGCATAACCTGCGTTATCATACGTTGTTTATTTGATTCAGGTTGCTGAAAGTCTGTATCTTTAGTGTCATCAATTTCCATTGGTTCAACTTCAGACTCTTCATCCAGTGTCCATGACTTTGGGGGAGTTGGAATTGGGTTATCATCGTCATGTAGTACTGGTCTCATGGCAGATGCAAGATTTGGGTATTGAATTTTATGTTTATTTTTGGCAGAGAATCCTGAAACGTTAGTCATACAAAAATAGCAATCCGTTAGGTGATCCTTGGGCTCTTTCCAAATCATTGGTATGGCAAATGGCATAGATTTGCGGGTACCTTTAATCCAACCCCTAAGAGTGACGGCACAGGAAATGCATGAGATATGAGGTGCCCAGGATTTGTCTTGGTCGCCTACCTTACATCCAAAATAAAGTTCGTAAGCCTTCTTCACGAGTGGGGTCATCGTCTTCCTCTGTGCCATTATGGTCAGTTCTCCACAGTAGTATAGCCGCAAAAGGTTAGAGTGCAAGAATGTTGCAATTTATTAAGTAATGTTGCAAAGGGGGTTGTTGCAAAGGGGGTGGGGGTTGCAAAAAAATTACCGCCAAAGATTACTGGCCTTTGTTGCCAGTTGCAAGGGGCATGCAACTTGGAGGCGGAGTTCTCCCCCAAGAGAAAGGAGGAGGAGGAGAGGTGTTCACCTGGCAGGAGCCAAGTGCATATTAAGACTTCAGCCGAGTAGGCGTTGTTTTATAGGCTCCTAATCAGCCAGTTGGCTTAGAAGGCGTAAATGGCTTGAGTTGCCAGATAGCGCCATGTATTCAGTTTGTGCTATATACTTAATTAATTCTAATCGAAGACTGAGTTGCCAGATACCATTGTATACATTATTATAGACTCCTAATCAGCCAGTTGGCTTAGAAGACGTAAATGGCTTGAGTTGCAAGATAGCGCCATGTATTCAGTTGCCAGATACCACTTTTTAGCATTATTATGGTGTTGTCTCACTAAACAATTAAAAGATTTCGTGCCATGTATTCAGTTGCCAGATACCACTTTTTAGCATTATTATGGTGAGTTGTCTCACTAAACAATTAAAAGATTTCGTGCCATGTATTCAGTTGCCAGATACCATTGTATACATTTAGAATTCCGCTAGTAGGTTTAGAAGGCGTAACATGATATAATTAGAATTAAGTAAAACAACATTGCATCATTCTGTTTATTATAAATATATATAAAATAAATATACATTTCAATAATAATTGAGGAATATGCATATAATCATAACAGTACAGGAAATATATACATAATTATGGATATATATATAAAATAAATATACATTTCAATAATAGAAATATGCATATAATCATAACAGTACAGGAGAAATATCAAGCAAAATATATAAATACATTTCACTTTTTTTTCAAAATACTAAACTCGCACTTAATCGAGTTTACAATTACATCATTATTGCTCTGCATTACGCAGTATACGCAGTTTAATAATATTTCACCGCTTAAAGTATAGGGAAACCTGTATTCGATATGAAGGGCTTTCATATCGTTCAGTACTATTATTGTTCCCACTTTACAACCGGTTGGTAAGTCATCTTTAAATACGTCTAGAATACAATCAAAAGCACGCACAAAGAGTTCATCGTTAGCTACATTATTAAATACAAGTTTATAAACACGCTTTTTCAATCGAGGGTTTATTTCTACCGACTCTAGCTTTTCAATCGTGAACTCACTCAACATAGCGGCAATTGAAATAATCTTCTAAATCGTTACGACAACTGCGCGTTATATAAAGAAATAGTTCTTCAGGGTGAACGGTGTAGGTGAGCTCAGCCTTGTACCGATCATTTGCTTTGTACCAAAGTTCATGGTATTTCAAAGAGTCTAAACTTTTTAAATAAACGTCCAGCTCTAGACCATTCTCACCAGCCCTACACTCGGTAAACCCATCGAGCAGAGCGATGTATGCGTATTCAAGAACTGTATCAAAATAAAGCATATCCGTAACACGCGCGTCTAATATAGGTTTCAGCTTGCGGAATCCGACTATTTCAAACATTCTGTCGAGGATGAAACGGTTTCGCGTAGGAACAAGAGCGTTATTATCAGAAGCATTCTTCCACATAAGCCGTATATCAATGCACGGCCGATCGTTATTTATACACAACGTACATACAACGGCGTATGAGTGTGCGTCACTAATCTGCTCTCTTCTTGTACCTACGTTAGCAGGTATTTTATAACGATCTTCACTCCACTTCTCAACTATCACGAAGATTCTATTCATCTCCTCGACACTTAAATAAACCCGTTTGTTTGTTTGTCTACATTCCGTTTCCAGTACATAGCTAACGGTACCGGATTTACGCCTGAACACGCGCAACGATTTCGTCACGGACACATCGTACGAGGCGTTGAGAATGCTGCTCAAAGGAAGTTCCATCGTATTCGAGGAGCGCACGTCCACTCGGTTCAAGCTCTAAGATAACTATGAGCCGTGTGAGGCACGCAGGTAGGCAGGAACGGTTCGACGGGCGGCTGACTCGATGATACGTGAATGGGGTTGTTTGAACTCGTATGACCCGCGAGTCGCACCGAATTGTTGTACATATTTGTTTTTCCGATACAAGAATTAATTTCATCATTACCAGACTACGCACCAGACAGTTTGCCTCAGGATAAGAACTAAGCACATTTTGTGTTTTACTGAACATCTTCACACACCGGCGCACTATTTGAGAGGAACATATGCTCATATTTTTCCTTTCTGCCCATCAAACGATACTCGTCTCTAAAGTCTTAAAAACTCACGCAGGGCACTAGCCACAACCTCACTACGAACCTCCTCATGATATACATTAATATAGTGATAAAAATACTTAAGATTGTCCATGATCACGAGATTCACATTTTCAGTCGTAGGGTATGAGTAATCGACATGGTGTAGCATGACGTAATACCGCTTGTCACACCACCCATCCGCAAGACTCATTATCCATACCTGCTGCTTCTCTTCTGCACGCGTTGTTTCTTTTACTTCACGGTATATGTGAGACTATAAAGTTTAGCTCTGCAGCATACTTCAGCACATCGTCTGTGCAACGAAAGCCTTCAACGGTCTCACCAGAACATCCGTAGAGTATTTGTACATCTTGGAACTTCGCACACTCCAATGTGTTTTTAAAAGAGACATAGGAGGGAGGAATAGGAAGTTTTTCGGTATCCACCACATCCTGGCACTTTGCTGAATACCATTTCATAAACGTTGTACAAGCAATATTAAAGGTAGCCATTTGAATACACGTCTGATCTTTTCTTCTGAATACACGTCTGATCTCTCGGGCTTACTGCAGTCAACTGACCACGCAGGGACTCCCAGATAGTAGCATGACTCACGGTCTTACAGTGGGCGGAGCTTAGAACTTTCACCTGCGCGCGCGCGCGCACACACACACACACACACACACACACACACACACACACACACACACACACACACACAAAGGAGAAAGTGAAACGCTAATTGAAACATGATTTATTTAATAAACGAGATATTCAAGTTATATATATTTACAAATACGTGTGATAAATCAATAGATACGATTATATACAAGACAAATACGTGTCAGTTAACAATAGAAGCATCAAACGTTATGGTATCCAAAGGGTACGGTATCTTAGGTACCAGGTAACTGGTAACGTTTCCTATAGGTGTTACGGCACCTTCGTACCCCTAAGTTCCTTCACGCCCCCCAGCTTCTGCGCCCGAAAATTGTGGGTGCCTACAATTAGTTGGGGAGGTCGTTCGCCATCATCATCGTCCAAACACACTAGATCCTTCAACGATTCAAAGTTAACAACCCGCCGATTCGCATGGTTGAGCGTAATACCCTTTGCCTTCACGATATATTTCATTTCCTCCCCCACCCTGACCCGTACCCCATACGTTTTAGGTCCTGTTGAGACAAAAGAGTCGGCGTATGCGTTGTCCCCATACTCATCCTTGATCTCATCAGTGAGCTCGCCGAGGAACTCCCCAATAGCGGGCATGTATTCACCCTCCCTCTGTGAATATCACGCTATCTGTATCGGCATACAATACTCTCCGCCCAAGAGAATGCAATAGACCCCAAAGTTTTATACGGGCGTAGGCTGTTGTGAAGCTGGCCACAGGTATGTTTGTAACCCTTGAGGTATCTGTGGCCAATTCAGTGTTGTACTTTATTATGTAAGTATTACCTACATTCACGATCTCCATGACCTCTTTATCGGGAGCATTGGCATAATCCCAGACATCGCTATAACTTTGTGCCAAATGAATGTTCGCTTTGCCGGTATTCTGTTCTGCGCAAATTTTCCCCATAGACTGTTTAGACAACTTTGCACTAAAGCGCTTGCCAGGATTCTTTACAATTTGGACACGGTCAAGTTGTATACCTTCGCGGTCGCGGTAACGTTGAATATAGGCAGACTTTTCATCTTCGGTATCAACTCGCGGGTACCCTGATGCCTCAACCTTATCCTTCAAAAAGGCGTTTATATATGGTGTGAAAAGGTTGGGTAGCTTCAGTATTCTATAACCATGGCGTACGGCTAGGGCCAGCTCAGGACTTGTATATACGCCTCTGATCTTACGCTGGTGGGGTATATGGTTACAATCGCCGTTATCCTCTTCCGCGCACTTCACGCACAGGGGAAACATGAGCTTGTCGTCGATAACGACAGGTAAGATTGGCATCCATAAATTGCGTGGGGGGAGTACGTCTACGAAAGAGAGCCCAAAGTAACGATCATTCAAATTTCTTGAAAATTCATTGATGGAGGGCAGGTTAGGTCCCACCAGTTTCTCAGGAGCGCCCTCGGGGTACGGATTGTTCTTCATCACGTATGGGTATAAAGAACAGAAATCGTAGTAATGGAGCTTCACGCCCTCCGTAGGTGGAAAGTATAGTCTGAATGGATTTGTACGTCCTCCAAACAAGCTATCACCACATTTGAGAGGATCCAGCACCATTGAACGCTTGATCGTTTTTATTTCCTCACGGTACACCTCGTCTGTCTCCATCCGTGCATCATATTCATGCTCCCATAAGACTTTGTGAGTGAACTGTGATCATATAAGTTGATCGCGGGTGCGGGTTGATGCGAGACAGTCGGCAGGAGACCCATCGTGGATATCTCCGGTGATTCCGCACTCAGGACGGGGGCATCCATGCCACCAGCAACCGTTAAAGGAGTACACAGTCTTCACACCAGTGACACGGTTTTCACTTAACCCATCAACCCAAAAAACACGACCATTAATCTTAATGGGTACTTCACCCGTGTTGCGGGCGTGCTTTATGTATACACCTGTCTGTTGCTGTAGGTGTATGAGTCAGTAAATAGCCTTGTGTCCGTAACTGCGGGGGTTGTTTCGGTGAATAATGGCTAAGGTGTCTTTAGGCATGAAGTTATTCTTGAACACCGTAAAACAATGATGCGATGGTGGTTGCGACTTGCAGCGGATCGCATTTGAAACGGGCTATGTACATCCTTCTAAAGGCCTGGAAACATACTCTAAGCACGCGCACATCATTCACGCAATAACGCTCACATTCATCAGCTATATTATAAGGGTTACTTTCATTAAAACTGTTGTAGTATCGATCAAAGTCTTCACGTTCATCCATACAGTCAAAATAATGTTTGGGTGGTGGTGGGCCTACGTAGTTTAGTCTCGCTGGTGAGGAAAGTGTAAGGGAAGTATCCTTTGGAAACTTCAGCTGCTACTCCCATCACCTTGGGTAGCTTTGCTAATTTACAAGGTGTGAATAATAAAGTATCTTTAAATTGTACATTGCCTCTTATCTGCATCTGTATTAATTTGTTGCCTCTTTTCAATGGATCACCTGTAAATATCTCAGAGGATTCGTGTTCAAGCAACTCCTTATAAAGGAACTGCGTGTCAAACTTTGCCCCGTTATGGGCGAGAATATACACAGTCATTTTTTTGAACTTGTCGGCTAACTTGACAATATAGGACAAATAGTTTCACAGGACTATCGCGGACATTCGTTTTAAAAACGTTTGTCCGTTTACCGCATTTGGGGCACTCGTCACATTCGATACCCATACACTCATCACAGATGGTCTGGCTCACAAGTAAATGTGGAATTACCTCTTTGGTTTCAGCGTTCGTATATGTTTCTATATCGTAGTATACAGTTATACAAGGGTTATTTTTAGGCTTAGCATCTTTCATATAACATACATGCTTTACTCCATCCGCCTTATATTCCTCCTGGCATGTAGGACAGTGAATTTCGTCACACTTGTGCTTAAATTTCCCCCAATTATCCATTGTGTGAAACATACCACATTCACAGATTCTCATTTTCCTGCACGTGCCAATTGATTTATGGAAATCAAAACAGCTATTATTGAAAACTGTGCGTCTACACACATCACAGTCTCTCTTCTCAGCTTCAACTACACGGCTTTCACATTTGGTGCTTTTACACTGCTCACATACCATGTGACATTCTTTACAATGTCTCACTATATCAGGGGTGGGCAACCTTTTTAAGTGAGCGTGCCAAAATCGTCAAATCTTTGATGCAAAAGTTAATCTTTACCATATTTTGTAGCAGAAAACATTAAGTTAAAATATAAAACTCAGCGAAGAATTTGGATATTTATTTATTTAAATTTTTTTTAAGGTGAGCCCGGGGAATCGCGTGCCGGAAAAAAGTCATTGGCGTGCCACGTTTGGCACGCGTGCCAAGGGTTGCCCACCCCTGCACTATATCATCCGCAAACTCGAGGCACCCCTTACACAAATGATGTCTCCCATATTTTCGACTTTTGTCATAACTCGCGTAAAGCCACCTTATATTACGGATGGGGAGATACGTTGTCCCTGACAATCCTAAAATAAGTAGGGGTCTTGTACGATCTCTCACACAGCTTTTAAAAACATACACAGTCCTACGACGATCATCCAGCCCAAATACAACTATACGGACATTCATTTCCTGTTCTACCCTTCTCAACTCTTCAGGACCCATATTACAGTCAAGTTCACAGTCTACAGCTAGTTTACGGGCACGCTCCACGACCGTAGGCAACCAAGTTTTTGGGGCCTGTGTATTTTGTACAGTAAACATACGTGCTAAGAGTACTGCTATAAAGCCGCAACCACGATCGACGTTTATATGCTTTCGGTAAATAGTCGGAGAATTGAAGTTAAGAGTATACGGTATGGCACTGACCCGCAACACGGAATACACGATCAATATTTACCGTGAAGTTGTCCATATTAAAGGCTATACTACTTTGGGCGGCTTGCATTATACGGCCTAATATATATTCTACATCTTCAGCCGCCAAACGTCTAAATGGCACTATCACCCAATAATCATCTACATCACCGTCATCTGACCCGAATCCAAAGGACAGACTCGTCCTGACTTCACGCTCGTCGCGATTCTGAAGAGCAAACTCTACAATACGCTGTACAACCCTGCGTAGCCCGCGCTCAATTCCATTGCTATACATGGCTCTAGGGTCGACCCTGACTCTATACCGATTTCTAGTCAAGGCTGGGGTGGGGGCTGCGGATCGCACCAATTCGAGCGTTATATCATCCTCAACAGAACGGGGGGCAACTGTGGCGGATGAATTAGGGGGTATATTAGCGGAAGGTGCTGCTAGGGGGCCTGTTGCGTAGGAGGTTGAGGGTTGGGGATCTATTACTGGTGCAACAGGCGCGTATTTCGGTCGCTTTATACCTGACGTGGGGTTCTCATACCTCCGCTTTGGACGTGCTACCGGTATCGCTGGTGAGGGTTCGTTAGCAGGGGAGGAGATCACAACTACACTGTCGTCGAGGTCATCCGTAATGTCAATGATGGGGTGCTCTACCTCATCGTCATTCACGGTTCTGTGGGAGAAGAAAGCAAAATATAAGGAACAGCACTCAAAATTTGTAATATTTTGTAAATGACCTACTTAGGAGTGTGACGTGTTAGAAATGGACTCTGTAGAAAAATTCAGATTCACGAGCCCATCCACATGTATTATATCTGGACCTACAGGATGTGGTAAAACTGTGTTTATGCTTAAAATCATTAAAGAAAAGGGAGAGATGTTCTCGAAATTTGTGCATAAAGTTATATGGTGCTATTCGGCGTATCAATCAGTGTTCAACGAGTACCAAGATGATATTTTGTTCCACAAAGGCGTATATGACGTTAATTCGTTAAAGGGAAATGAACATACAATCATTGTAATTGACGATCTCATGTTGGAGATGGATAAAACGTTTGCCGAGACATTTACAGTATTCTCCCACCATCTTAACATAGCGTGTTCTTCATCAATCAGAATCTATTTTTCAAAATAGATACATGCGCGATGTGTCGTTAAATACGCAATATCTAGTCTTATTCGCGCAACGTAGAGATGTATCACAAATTGGGGTATTAGCCAATCAAATGTTCCCGAATCAGCGTAAGGAGTTTTTGGAAGTTTATAAAGAAGCTACAAGCACGCGTTACGGATATTTGCTTTGCGACTTCATCCGCGAAACACGTTTAGAGTGCTTCTACGCGAACGAATATATTTCCAAACGAGCCTGAAACGGTGTATATTCCAGAATGACAAAGAGACTAAAGAAATACCGTGAATTAATAAAAATCTATCATCGACTGCCCCGGGCAATGCAGCAGATGTTTATTAAAAATATCGACGCCGACTTTTTAAAATGCATCTGTGAAATCTGTCTTAACGTTATAAATTGCAATGTATCAATGAAAACCCATCAGAAGGCTCGCTACGCCGCTACAAGAACATAATACGTGCACTCGCTCGTAAAAGTCAAACTGTAGCGAAGAAAAAAACGAATTATTGTACAAACAGGAGGGTCATTTCTCCCCATCTTATTTTCAGTTTTGGGTCCTTTACTGACTAGATTAATATAATGAAGAAAGTGGTAGTGATTCCCCACGAGGTGTACGCTTCACTGCAAAGGAATCCAGACACGGATCTAGATCCCCGTAAAAGCAGACTTAAAAGAATGGAAAGCGAATTGCTAGCCCTATTAAACAGTGAAAAAACACCTGATGAGAAAAGAATCTTATACCAAGAAGCTCTGCAGAAATTTCTTCACGAGTACGAAAATTATAAGAGCCCTACAGAGATTCCTGTGGTTATTAGGCACAGCATGGGGGACGATGGACATGGCGACATAGGATCTGTGCCCGACGATACAGCTGACCAACCAAAAAGATTAGCCACACAACATATCGAACATGTATTAAAAGCACCCTCCCACATACATTGATGAGTAAAGGCTTAAGTCTTTATAATCTATTGAATGAGGATCCAGCCATACAATGGACCGATACAGGCGAGATCATTGTGGAAGGATCAAAGGTACAGGGATCGAATATCGTAGACATTGTCCATGATCTGGTGAGAAAGTGGGATAGGCCATCACCATCAGGATGGAAGCATATTAAAGCAAGACTACAACAAATAAATGTCCCTAAAACGTTGATAGGAAATCTGAACAGGTTAAAAGACTTGGAACATGCAACGCATGTGACACAATTGAAGGAGCCGTTACCCCCGCGGTAACACCTTTGAAGAGGAGCAAGAAGAGGTTAAACCAACCCTACCCACGTGCCTCTAAAATACGCAAATGGCTAACGTATTAACTAAACGCTATTATGACATTTCTACCCCATCCTCTTACGGCGGCGTAGATAGACTGTACAGAAGTGTTTACGGAGTAGGAAAAAAAGATGTTGAAAGATTTTTGAGGGAGCAGGACGCTTATACGCTTCATAAGCCTGTAAGGAAAAGGTTTAAAACAGCCAAGACAACGGCTTCCTCGATTGATTCTATTTGGCAAGCAGATTTAACAGAGATGCAAAGATATTCTGTGTATAACGATGGTTACCGCTACATTCTATTCATAATAGACGTATTCTCTAGATATCTGTGGCTAGTTCCTCTGAAAAATAAATCACCTGAAACAGTTGCTAAAGCCACCAAAACGCTAATGTTAAAAGAAAACAGGGTTCCTGGCTGTTTTTGTACGGATATGGGGAAGGAATTTATAGGCCGTGCTTTTCAGAACATGTTGACAGAGTTTAATATCAGCTATTACACAACCAATTCTATACATAAGGCAGCTTTAGCTGAAAGAGTTCAGCGCACCATAAAGGAAGGCATGCACCGTTATTTTACACATAAAAACACATACAGATTTCTAGACATTCTGGAATCATTGGCATCATCCTACAACCGCTCACACCATCGCACAATTGGGACAACACCTAACGAAGTTTTAGAAAGAGGTACGCTCCCGAGGAGAGATGGATCACCACCAACACCACACTCGGCGCGCTTCAAAATCAATGATTATGTAAGGCTGTCGCGTTCGGGGAACAAATTCGCAAAGGGTTTTGAGCAAGGATGGACACGCGAGATTTTTAAAGTTAGGGCTATGAGACCTAAAGGTGAGATAATGATGTATTACATTGAAGATTTGAATGGGGAAGAAATCTCAGGAGGTTTTTACCGCGAGGAAATGCAGAAAGTTGCGTTTAATTTAGGAAAAAATGTGTTTAAAATTGAGAAAATTTCAGGAAGCAAAGGTTCAGGAAAGAGAAAAATGTACCTGGTGAAATGGCTAGGGTACCCAGAAAGCTTCAACACCTATATAAAAGCTGATGCAATAATGAAGCTTAAATAGTATGCAACATGGCTCCTAACCATTTCTACGTCACACTCCCGTCCTCCTCGTCCCTGTCTGTACACCCTAACACACTAGCCAACTTTGTAACAGAGCTCCACGGGCACATTGAATTGGGTCGTGATTCGTATGATGTGGGGATATGCGAAATTCAGCTGGACACCATCTTTTTAAATATTGAACATAAAGAAACCGTTTTACGATTCTTAGAGACAGTGACGAGTGTGAAAAAGCTGGGGTAGCTATGGATGAAACTATGCGTATCGCTCGGACTAAGGTTGCACGGTATTACAGTACAGAAGTAAGACTAGGACCGGGTCAATATGGTTCGGCCGAGGATGTTGTGAGAGGCTTAAACGTAAGTTTAAGAAACTCAAACCTTACGAATGATTTAGTATACGAAATCGTAAACAACCCTGCACATACACTAATCCTAAAATCAAAGACTAACAGACGTATTAAAGACCATAGAAAGTTCCAAATTCTAACCAATGGCCGATATAGCGCAGTCTTCCAAAGAGACACATTTCACGAACACAGCATGACTTGTCCAGATTAATGTATCAATTGAAGATGGAGAAATTGGCTGAAAGGTCCCCAGACATGTGCTATATTTACAGTAATATAGTGGAGCACCAGTTTTTGGGGATACCCAGGCACGCCTGCTGCGCATTGCTCACATCCCACCCCAACCATAGAGGAAGGAGTTTGAGTATTACATATGACAGACCCCATTATGTGAATGTCGCAACTAATTTAATAACCAATATCTCAATATATATAAGAACGATTGAGGTGAAAACTTCCCATTTGGTAACGGGAGCTTAACAGTGAAGCTACACTTTCGACGCACTGAGTTATAATGGATAGAAAGCCTTTCACCGTCTATCGAGGGTGAGATACCAGCGCGGTAGTGGACTTGGATCCATTTTTTCATCCATACTACGTACGGCTGTTCCTTTGCTGAAGAGGGGTGCCAGATACCTTGGAAGGAAAGCGCTACAATCAGGCCTTAACACTGCAGAAGACATATTGGCCGGGGCTAAACCTAAAGAAGCTCTAAAAAACATTTAAAGCGTACACGGGACGAAATCATCAAAGATGCAAAGAGAAAAATGCGTGGTGGCGGGAAGAAGAAGAGGGCTCCCGGAAGAAGAAGGGTCACGTGGTATTAAACGTAAAAGGCTATCAAAAAAGAAGTGCTGTAAGCGAATGAAACCTATGGTTGACCACTTTTTTGACTGATATAAGCTAAGGACATTGATCTCATGAATCATAGTTTGTTTACCACTTGTCGAGAGAGGAGTCACTATTTCGCCATGGCACGCTTCATCCACCCATGTAGTTCACAATGCTGTAAATCGGAGCTGTCCCTTTTTGAGCTGCCTCCAACCCAAGTTTCTATTGAGCACAGTGACTTTATTACAATTAACCCTTTAAACACAATTAGTTCCCCGAGTGCACCTATAGAATTCGTGATACCCAGCTCAGGCCCTTACTTTTTTGATCCAAGCTGTATGCACATGTACGCTAAGCTACGTATAGCCCATTCTGATGGAACGGTCTGCGATGACAAATATGCTGTATACCCTGAAACAAACTTTCTGCACTCCATATTCAACCAGTGTGACGTATATTTAAATCAGACCAACATATCGGCAGGCACGGGGTACTATCATCTACGAGCCTATCTGGAAAATGTCCTCAACTTTTCCAAAGAAGCGAAGGCTACCTTTTTAAGTGCCGAGGGATATTATCAAACTAAAGATGAAAATAGTATAAAGGACAAATTTAAAAATTCTAAAAAGAAAATATAGGAGTGTTTTGGACGGTTGCACACAGATTTCACTTTCCAGGAGAAGTTGCTTGTCAACGGGGTGGATATGAAAATAAAGCTCACCCGCACGAGTCCTGAGATCTGCTTAGATCTGGATGCTGTTCAAGAAGAGGGTGAAAAGCCCGTTGTGGTTCACATTATGGACACATACCTCCGCGTACGGCGAGTGAAATTAAGTTCACCAAAACAACTAGAAGTTGAGAAAAATTTACTAAACGCTACAGTGAAATATTCTATTAACAGAGTGCAAATCAAACTATATACGGTTCCTGCAGGGTTGGCATCGAAGCAGATAGAAAACATTGCCCTGGGAAATCTTCCTAAAAGGATATTAATCGGCATGCAGGACCATGCTTCGGTGAATGGAAAATATAAAAAGAGTGCCTTTAAATTCGAGAATTTCGGACTTAAAAATATAACTACGTTAATGGCACTGCTTTGGGTGGAACAATGGGTACGGACTATTCATCAGACGCTGTGTTACCTCTTTGTGCCAGAGCCTATAGTAATCTGACCCATATTGCAGGTGATTGTGATGAGCTTGGTAATGGGGTAACGCAGGAAGAATTCATTGATCAATTTAACCTTTATCCGTTTGACATTACACCTGACTTATCTGCTAGCGTAAATACCCATTTAACCCCACAGCAGAGCGGAAACATCTCAGTGCGGCTGGAATTCGCCAAGCCTATAGACGCTCCTATTAGTGTACTAGTATATCTCGAATCGCAAGCCCTAATAGAAGTAGATAGATTTAGGAGCGTTATCACTGACTTTTAAAATGGATGCTAATACACTTCAGAAAGTAATGGTACGAGTCACACGTTCCAAATTTATCGGCGTGTTTGCGAAGAATGAAACATTGAGTTTGCCAAGTACGCGAGAATGCGGTAGTCTTATTGTGAACACAGATGTCATCGGTAATGATGGGATTCACTGGATCGCTGTCTATTTTAAAAATAGACAGCGCCTGTACTATTTTGATTCACTCGGTACTCAACCCTGGAGTGACCCTATTATTGTAAAATTTCTCGCTCAGTTACATATTCCCGAAGTTGTATGGAACCCATTTCGTATACAAGGATATTTTAGTAATGTTTGCGGAATGTACTGCGTCTCATTTCTCACGCATATGTCATGTGATAAAAAATTTATAAATTTTTAAAATTTATTTGACCCGTGTCACACTCGCCGAAACGATGAAATGGTATGCAGACAGATAAAAATCCGTTTTCCAATTGTACGTACTCGTTGTATAGTATAATGTTTTTGTTCGTATATTTGTAACGGTATATTCTGTAGTTGGTTATTGTACTGATTTCTTTCATTTAATAAATTTATGAAAATATATTGTCGTCTTACCCCAAAAAGATCGAAAAACACTTACATTATTTCGGTGTGACATTGCTGACTGATCAGTATATCCTCCGTATTCATGACACGAGATTCTTCAAAAGATTGTATAACACGTGTCAAATCCTCATCGGACCTTAAAGGAATAATGTTCATTCTTTTAAAACATATACAGAGTATTCAGACAGATCCCCATTATGTGAAGATATCTTTGGTTCATTTAAGAGGAATAGCATTGATTACCATAAAAAATTTCGATTTTAGCATAATGGCGATAAGAGGTAAATCCAAATAACATTGATTGCCATAAAAAATTTCGATTTTAGCATAATGGCGATAGGTAAAACCAAATAACATTGATTGCCATAAAAAATTTCGATTTTTGGTGAGTATCTAAATGAAGTATTGGCGAGATACTACAACCCTCCATATATATATATATATATAAAATCGAATTATAGACACTTACATTTCTATGGTAGTCCCTTGCGTCGGATTGTAAGGAGCGTCACTGCAAATATCTTCAACGGTTTGCGTTGGAAATAATTCATCACGGTCAATCGCTTTAAAAAGATTAATTGCAGTTAATGCTGCAGTGTCACTTTCTTCATACAATTCCGGGGAGACGTACAGGTCCATGGTGGAGGATGTGTGACATTGCTGACTGATCAGTATATCCTCCGTATTCATGACATGAGATTCTTCAAAAGATTGTATAACGTGTCAAATCCTCATCGGACCTTAAAGGAATAATGTTCATTCTTTTAAAACATATACAGAGTATTCAGACAGATCCCCATTATGTGAAGATATCTTTGGTTCATTTAAGAGGAATAGCATTGATTACCATAAAAAATTTCGATTTTAGCATAATGGGGATAAGAGGTAAAACCAAATAACATTGATTGCCATAAAAAAAATTTCGATTTTTAGCGAGTATCTAAATGAAGTATTGGCGAGATACTACAACCCTCTATATATATATATATATATATATAAATCGAATTATAGTCACTTACATTTCTATGGTAGTCCCCTAAGTCCCTTGCGTCGGATTGTAAGGAGCGTCACTGCTAATATCTTCAACGGTTTGCGTTGGAAATAATTCATCACGGTCAATCGCGTTAAAAAGATTAATTGCCGTTAATGCTGCAGTGTCACTTTCTTCATACAAATCCGGGGAGACGTACAGGTCCATGGTGGAGGGAATGATTATTCACTGACGCGAAAATAGCTACTTTTACTCCCAACTGAAAAATATCCCTTTTTATATGCACAATCGCCAAGCTCCGCCCCAAAAGACCAGATGTTCGTAGTGATTGGCTGCCGATGTAGCTGGGTGGAGCTATGACGTGTACCAATCCGCTATAACGGGGCCGGACGACTAATGACATCTTTATATTTTCTCAAAGAAATATATCCTAATTATATTTTTAAAAAAGCATTCGGTTTCCACATTAAACTGTGGGTCTGAGGTGGAGTGAAAAGTTTACCCGTTGTTACAATTCGAGCTAGTTATTATTACTAAAGAGAAAATCATGCATACTTTTCGGTCATACTACTGTCTCGGATCAAATGATCCTGTTATTTTAAACCCTGTTCAATAATCCTGTTATGTTGAAATGTGGAAGAGTAAGCAACGACTCACTGACGAGATGTATTTCGATCCACAGAACAGCTGTTCACTGAAGGCTGCATGTTCCACATTTTATAATAAAGAAATTATAAATATATCCTAATTATATTTTTAAAAGAGCATTCGGTTTCCGCTCGGTCATACTACTGCCTCGGATCAAATGATCCTGTTCTTTTAAATCCGGTTCAGTAATCCTGTTATGTTGAAATGTGGAAGAGTAAGCAACGACTCCCTGACGAGATGTATTTCGGGCCACAGAACAGCTGTTCACTGAAGACTGCATGTTCCACATTTTCTAATAAAAATTATAAATATATCCTAATTATATTTTTAAAAAAGCATTCGGTTTCCACATTAAACTGTGGGTCTGAGGTGGAGTGAAAACTTTACCCGTTGTTACAATTCGAGCTAGTTGTTGTTGTTACTAAAGAGAAAATCATGCATGCTTTTCGGTCATACTACTGTCTCGGATCAAATGATCCTGTTATTTTAAATCCGGTTCAATAATCCTGTTATGTGGAAGAGTAAGCAACGACTCCCTGACGAGATGTATTTCGATCCACAGAACAGCTGTTCACTGAAGACTGCATGTTCCACATTTTATACTTAAATATAAAATATTTTCATTGTAGAAGTAATAATAATGATAATATTAATATTCGAAGTGAACGGTGGTTTTTGTTCAAGTAGACGAAGAAAGGTTGACTCTCGGTCAGAAAAGGTCTCTTGGGAGACGATTCGAATTGACCCAGTCCTTTCCTCGTGCGTGTGCGTGTGCGTGTGCACGAGTTGTTCATATACAAATACAGCTGGGAATGTACGAGCATGCTTTTTGGTGTTAATTCGGCGAAATTCAATATATATATATATATATATATATATATATATATATATATATATATATATATATATTATATATATATATATACAGGGTGGGCCGAAAGTTTGGATCCATAGGAAAATATTTATTTTAATACATAAATTACAACAAATGGTAAATACTTAAAATGAATATCAACTTTAACTCGTAAATGCGTATCCGTGATACTGTACAGTAGTTCGTACTCCAGTATAAATACTCAAATACTTCTTTTATTTCAGCCCAGAAATGGCTTCGAATCTAACAACAGAAGACCGGGTAGAACTTGTGCTCATGTACGCAAGACAGGGCGCTACACGCAGAGAAGTTGCTACGAATTCAATAGAAATCATCCTGATAAGCATCCAGTAACACATGCGACTGTTGGCAAGTTGTTTAAACGTTTTCAAAGAAACAGGAAGTGTACATGATCGACGGCGTTCTGGTCGTCCAAAAACTGCAACTGATGAAAATACCTCTGCAATGGTATGTGAAACTTTAACGAATAGTCCAGTAAAGTCAACAAGAAGATTATCAAATGAAACACGCATCTCGAGAACGTCAATTCGAAGAATTATTAAAAATCATAAATTCCATCCCTAAGTGTCTCGATGTCAGAGGCCGCCAATTTGAGCATTTGTTATAATTTGTTTATACTGGAGTACGAACCACTGTACAGTATCACGGATACGCATTTACGAGTTAAAGTTGATATTCATTTTAAGTATTTACCATTTGTTGTAATTTATGTATTAAAATAAATATTTTCCTATGGATCCAGACTTTCGGCCCACCCTGTATATATATAATATATATATATATATATAATATATATATATACAGGGTGGGCCGAAAGTCTGGATCCATAGGAAATGGCTTCGAATCTAACAACAGAAGACCGGGTAGAACTTGTGCTCATGTACGCAAGACAGGGCGCTACACGCAGAGAAGTTGCTACCGAATTCAATAGAAATCATCCTGATAAGCATCCTGATAAACACAGATGTGGGATTGGGTCGGGGTAATACGAGCATTAAATCTATTGGAGAAAATATAAAGATGTCATTAGTCGTCCGGCCCCGTTATAGCGGATTGTGTTTTGGCTAATTTCAACTTTAAATGAATCTTCCAATTGATTAACTATATAAATATATTGTGGTATTTTATATGGTTGAATCTTCCATTTGATTAACTATAAATATATTGTGGTATTTTATATGGTTTGTACATACGAGTGGTTCATTAGTTTATTATATAGTGTGTTTTGAATTGTTTCGTAAATTTTCTTTTCCGTTCGTTTTTCCCACTGATATTCGTGACTTAAATATTTATAATAAAAATTAAGTGTGTACAAATTATTTATTTAAACAGAATTTAATTGGATTCATCGATTAACTACCATCATATATTGTGGTACACTATTTAAATGGATGATTAATATATGGTTTTAAATATTGCTATCTGGCAACTCAGCAACTGAATACATGACGCTATCTGGCAACTCAGCCAGAATAGAGGTCTATAAAAGAGTGAGAAGCTGATGACGGAATCATTACAAGCTCGGCTCCCAGCCGAGCAAGGACCTCTGGTCCTTCTCTTTCTGGCCCTTTGGGAAAACCCCTTAGAGGCCTCTTAGGTTAGGTAAACGAAAATAGCTTGGGGGAGAACTCCGCCTCCAAGTTGCATGCCTTGCAATCAAAGGCAACTACTCTCTCTCTCTCTCTCTCTCTCTCTCCTTCAGGTGTACCCCTCCCCCCTTAGCTCAGCCAACTGGCTGATTAGGAGCCTATAAAACAACGCCTACTCGGCTGAAGTCTTAATATGCACTTGGCTCCTGCCAGGTGAACACCTCTCCTTTCTGGCCCTTTGGGGGGAATAGTTTGGGGGAGAACTCCGCCTCCAAGTTGCATGCCCCTTGCAACCCCGGTTGGCAACAAAGGGCCCTTTGGGGGGTATTTTTCATTTTTTTTGCAACACCCCCCCTTTGCAACATTACGTAATCACTTGCAACATTCCTGCACTTTAACCTTTTGCGGCTATACTACTCTCCACATACGTAGAAAAATGTATCTCTGGGATTAATACAGTTTTGATTCATGCTGGCGGAAAATTGAAATCACGGAAAACTTTTTGGAATGAAAAACCAATTTTTTCTACTATGAAAAATTTTAAAATTTGAGCAAAACTTGAAAAAAATTTATTTTTTATTAAAAATCTGTTTGTTTAAATAGCTATATTTTTTTAATGCAAGAAATACTATTAAATATAGTTAACCTGGAAAAAAAGAAAGTAAAATTAAATTAGTACACTTAATTTTAACTAATATTTTGGGAAAACTCTGAGTAAATGGAAATATTATTTTCTCGAAAACTATGGGTGATAGAAAAATTCTGAAAACATATTTGGAATCAGCATCAAAGGTTCTATAAGAAACACCAAATAGTTTTCAAGAAACAAGAATGTTGTTCCCTAGTGAATTATCGTCAAATTTTTGAAGAAACGACAAATATTTTTTGTTTTTATGTTAATAGCTGTTAAATTAAATAAATTAAATTTATTGTATTCAAAATGTACTGATTACACTAGGCAACAAATTTCAACTTTTTTTTTGTTACAGACACGTGAACTACTGATTCCTACTAAAGCGCTGATGCTGATTTCAGATCTGATATCAAAATTTCTCTATCACGTCCAGATTTTGTGTAACCAAAAACCCCTATTTTTCATTTTTTTTTCTCACCCGCTTCTATTACGAAAGCCGTCTAAGCTACTTTTCCGTGCCACGTTTTATGTTAAGCATACTTAAATAATTAGTGAACAGGGATGTCTTTCCTCCTTTATTCTGGCTTAAGACAGACAGCGGAATTCCGCTGGCGGAGTTACCACCCCTGCGCCCAACCATCCACCCAAAGCGCGTTAGTATTTTGTTGTTACTACTGAAAGGCAAATTCCTGTTCTTAAGTGAAACTTTGGTGTGTCCTCTTCCTTTGTCGCTTGTAGGATGATGAGCTCTCCTTCTGCAGGAACCAACAATAATCTCCCATCATATTTGGGTTGAAATTACCTTGGTATCTGTTTTCCATAACTGAGATCTGTTGGTGGAAGCGCTCACCATGCTCGTCACTTACAGCCCCAAGGTTGGCCGGGAAGAAGTCAAGATGAGAGTGTAAAAAATGAATTTTCAAAGACATTCTGCATCCCATTATTTCATAAGATTTAAGCATGTTTTCTACGAGTTTACGGTGGTTTTCAGCTTTGTGGTTTCCAAGAAAATTTTTGACAACTTCAACGAAAGATGTCCATGCTCCTAGTTCATTCTCATTTAGGTTAGATGGAAACGATGAGTCGTGGATGACACTGCGGATCTGTGGTCCAGTGAAAACTCCAGCTTCTAGCTTAGCATCTGTCAATATTCCTTTGAATTTATCCTTTAAATATTGGAAACCACTACCTTGATGATCCATACCCTTCACGAAATTTTTCATAAGGCCAAGTTTAATGTGAAGTGGTGGAAGATGTACTTTATGAGGGTCAATAAGTGCTGGGTGTTTCACATTGTATTTACCAACATGATGTTCAGTTCTAGATGACCAATCATGTTTTTTGTAGTGGTTCTTGTCATCTCTGCTGTTCCATAGACACAAAAAGCACATATGCTTTGTGTAGCTCAACTGTAACCCAAGAAGTAATGATACAACTTTAAGGTCGCCACAAATATTCCATGTGTGGTCTTTATATTTGATGAGTCTTAGCAGCAGTTTCATCGATTCATAAGTCTCATTAAGGCCAGTGGCATGTGCTACAGGTATTGAAGGTTTTTCATTGCCGTTGTGCAGTAATACAGCTTTAAGGCTAGCTTTACTAGAGTCAATGAACAGTCTCCATTCTTTTGGATCATAGCGACAGCCAATCCCTTGCATCAGACCACTGATATCGTGGCAGAAACAAACGTTTTCTTCCTGTAAGTAAAATGATGAAAACTGCAAATGGCGATGGTGGAAATGGGAAACTTTGGTGTTTGGTTGGAGAAGATTAAATTCTTGGTCTTGAACCAAGCAACTCTGCCTTTTCTTTTGGTAATTCCAAATCGCGCACTAAGTCATTTAACTCCGCTTGACTTAACAAATGTGGGGAAATATTTGCATCTGGAACATATATGCCATCTTTCCCTGTTTCTATATCACTAGCAGAATCTTCAGATGAACTGCTGTCTGTTATCGTTGCTGGTGGATTTGTTTCATCATGTGGTACTGGTTTCATTGCTGATTCGCAGTTTGGGTACGTGATCTTTGATTTGTTTTCTTTGTGAAACCAGCAATCTTTGTCAAACAAAAATAACAATCATTGAAGTGATTTTTCGGCTCACGCCAAACCATGGGGACTGAGAACGGCATAGCTTTTCTTTTACCATTCATCCAAGCTATTAACATTGCATTGCACTGTGCACAGCAAATATGTGGTGCCCAGTCCCTCTTGGTCTCTTAACTTACAGTCAAAATAACACTTGTAGGCAAGTTTAATCTTTGTTGTTATGTTTCTACGTTGTGGCTTAGGTGTATATTGTCCACAGACAAAGCAGAAGTTGTCTGGGTGATTTACACAAGCACGTCTATTTGATGCCATTTGAATTACCATACAATATCTGAAAAAACGTAGAAAGTAATTATTACGATGTGCAAAATAAAAAGAAATACACACCGTAGTACAAAACAAATGCTCTAAAAACACACAAGTCACCACAACCTGTCACTTGCTCATCAGCAGAGAGCTTCAACAACCGTTCTGCTTGACTGTCACGTAGCGACTGACCGTTGGGCTGTTGCCCGTTACTATGCTCTTGACTCAGTGTTGCCAACTCGGGATAAATTTTTTTATTAAAATTGTTTGAATTTGTATATAGTTGGCAAAAAAAATTGCTTTAACCTTGAAAAGCAAGTATCATATTACTGGCATTAAGCCGATTAAAACCAAAATCTGGATGTGGTAGAAAATTTTACTAAAAGTGATTTGCATTTTACACAAAATCTAGACGTGATAGAAAAAATCTAATTATAGATTTGAAATCAGCATACCAAAATTAGCTAGGAGCACCTATTTGGTCTTCTGTAACAAAATCTTTGTTGCCTAGTGTTATTAATAAAAGTTAAAATAAGTTTAAAAAATATTAATTTCTCTCATTTCAATGGTGCCCATAGAACGGAAAAGGTCCCAAATCATTATGATGATTTTAGCCTCCTAACTAACAGCCAAAGTTATGACAGAGGACATACAGCGTAATGTAGAAACCGAAATATGGGTCATCATTTGAACGCAGATGATGGTCGAGCATCAAAGTACGACTGACTCAGTCTCCATTCTAATAGCCAGGAAGGAGTATGGTTATATCATTTGACAGTCCTATTTGTAATAGTTGTGAAAAGGTTGTTTTAAACTACTCACACGAGCTACAACCTTAAATAAGGCCAGACAATTTTATTGACTTCTAAAAAAGATATGTTAAAATGTGTATAAAAAGGTATATATGAGAAAAAGACAACTACTAACCAATCATCCTAAACATATGCGAATAAACCAACCAGCTAAAATTAGGTTTTTTTTTGTTCTTCTTCTTCCAGTAGGAGATAAGTTCAATCTCATCCAAAGCTTGAAAGGAGATGGAAACGAAAGAAGGGAGTCCTTTGTTCAAACTTTGTCAGTCCATCCGTCGGTCGTGACGGTTTTTCAGTGTATTTGCTTATTGATTCTATTGACGATTATTAACAAAGGTGTTGCAGTCAGGATTAATTCCAGGTGCGTTAACTGTATATTTGATGCAGCTAACTCTTACTCGATGTATTTAGCTTATTTAGGGTAAATATGTGGTTTCGTGGTTACTTTCCCCCTTTACATTATATATATATATATATATATATATATATATATATTGTAAACTAAATTGCATGCATTTATGTGGGAATCCCCATTATAATAATAGCCAAGTTTTGTTTGTTTGTTTATATGTCTGTCTGTTTGTTGCAGAATTGTGTCACGCTCTGAAGGAATTAGATAGGAATAATTAGAAGCTATGAATTATTGTATTACGGGTGGAAATGTGAAGCTCAAGATTTTCATGACTGTGTTCTTTTCTGTAGTTTAGCAATGGGGGAAGGGTGGGGTGGGGGGAAGGGTTGGGGTGGGGGGAAGGGTGGGGTGGGGGGAAGGGTTGGGGTGGGAGGAAGGGTGGGGGGAAGGGTGAGGCAGGGGGGAAGGGTGGTGGTGGGGGTAATGGGGGATGGGTGTGGTAATGGGGAGGGGTGGGGGTAATGGGGGAGTGGGTTAGCCCCCAAGTTGTATGAATGGTGAGGAGGTTTTGGGAGATACCAGATTCAGAAATGTTGACACAATGTGAAGCTTAAAATTTTCACGGCTGGGTTCTTTTTTTTGTAGTTTAGCCTGTCTAACCGTCAGCGAAGCGACGGGAATAATAATAAATATATTTTATAATGATCCTATCCTTTTTTATACTAACAGTGTTCAAGGTATCATTCCTGACTTAATAAGCTTGCTCTTCTCCTACGTTGTCGTTCTCTTGCCAATCGTCTTCTTATTTCTGCAGCAGTCTCCATTTTCGTGGTTCATATATATTTTGCCGTCATTCTTGACGGCACGGGTACACTAGTAAGGAATAGTGAACCAGTGACGGTTTTTGCAAGTTAAAAGTAGATTTGTAAAAAATATTTTGCCTAGAATTTAAAGTTGCTAAAGATATTTCTAAGAAAAGATTAATTTTAATTCATGCAGAAATGAAATTTGTGATATTTGACTTTATATTTATTGCAAATAGCCTAACTTTTCTTTAGAAAAGCTTTTAGCAACGGTTGCTAAGCAAATTAGTTTATATGTATATATATGAGCAACTTGTGTGGTTATTTAGTCTCTAAAACCAGAAATGAGTTAATATTTAATGAGGTTGTTTAGTCTAAAATACATAATGTTTATACCTATTAAAACTTTACGAGTTTTGAATTCCCCTAAATCGTAAATTTAACCAAGATTTTAGTTTTATTGAGAGGTGTTCAGCCTTATCCAATTCGTAGCCTATACCTCTTCCCATCTATTCTGGTTTTGACAGACATCCGTCTAAGTTTCTTTAAAAGTACATGGGTTGGTTGCTTTCACATGCTGCACTGAAATTCGAAAAGGAACTTCAGTTTGGGTTCGAAACGTTTGCCTTCTATTTTTAATTTTTACTTTCGTGATGGTTTTTCATTTGATTGATACAGCAGAAAGTTTAATGGGTAAATCTATACAAAAACAAACACACACACACACTTTATTTCAGACTCAACAGGTACAAACATTATACAAGAGTTCCATAGAAGATTAATTAAGAGATAGTTGTCTGGAGCACTGACTAAGTAGGCCATTGAATCAGTGTATAATGAACATACAATTGCACGCCAATACGTCCATATTTCCGATTTATAAAATATATCGGAGACCAGTCCACTAACCATGGCTTCTATTATCTTATTGGCTGACTCACCAAGCCTAGTGATAAATCTAAATACAAAATTGTGAATGACACTGGCACAGTTAGGCACCTTATTGACTACAAACAGCATACTGACACTAGAAGGAGCACCATTTACAAATCTTGGTCCTTAATAAACTCCTAAAAATATTATAATTTTTATGCAACATATAATTTCCTTAAATTATACATCCTGTAGTTCCACCACAAATGAGCCGTATACATTGGAGTACAAAAAGTTTTGAACAAAATCAACTTAACATTTAATGTACACATGAAATTTTCTAACCAAAGTATTTCCCCGGGCCTATAATTGTCTACATTGCCTTGAATATCATAGTCATCTGAAAGACTATCGTTAGTATGTGGCCAAGATACTTAGTGTGGGTTACTTCTGACTGCACCATACCATTCAATTGAAATTCAGGAAATTTTATATACTTGTAGGCCTTGGTCCTCATAATTATAACATTACTTTTATCAGGATTATATTTTATGTCGTTATCCTTCCCATACCTTTCACACACCTTCAAAAGTGTGCTGAACCCTTTTACAGATGGAGAAATAAGAACTAGATCATCTGCATACATCATATGATTAACAATCATTGTACCAATATAGCAGCCTATTTTATAGGTGTTAAGCACAACAGATATATACAGTATATAAACATTGAACACGTAGGGGGATAGTATCCCTCCCTGCCTGACACCATTGGTCACAGAGAATGACTCTGAATTAACCCCACCCCATCTTACAATCATTGTCTGGTGATTATACCGAATACGGACCAAATAACCAGGTACATTACGATTTACAAGTTTCATGAACAATTTGTCATGATTAACACTGTTTTGCAGCAACAAATTTTTGGTGGTCGGCCATGACTAGGATCCCAGATTAGCCGAAAGTTGGTGACGTGGAAATTGCAACCACTCTTGTGCTATCACCTAGCCTAGCATATACCTAACCAGGGGATAATATTCACCCTGAGTGGTAACGCGTATAGCATGGTTGTCTTTTCCAAATTTGTCAAATAAAAACAAACTGGTCAGCCCAAAACTACGTATTAGCTATTCAGTTATAGTACTTTTAAATTTGGGATTTCCCTTAACTGATGGAGTTGGTAATAACATAATTGGGTTATAATTATAAATACTGTTACGTAACTGTGTACCAAATACGATACGCATGTACGCATGTCACGTATACACATTTTTCATAACTTATTCTCATACTGAATAATATTTCGTGTTTGAACATAATGACAGCATTGTGAATGGCGTTTGAGTTAATTTACAATTTATGTTGTACAACCGCCCATCCTGTACAACCTCGACCTGTTATGTTAGAACGCGCGCGCGCGCGCGCGCACACACACACACACACACAGCTATGGGTACCATAGAAAACTGCGATATATTTAATTTTCACTTTAAATCCAATATAAATTGAATATAAATAACCAGATTAACCTAATCAGAAACAGTGCGAATTTTAATATGTAATTAAGTGCATATTATTTTAAAGTTGTTTAGGACTGTATCATATTGAGATCAAACCTGAAATTAAAATTCCTACGGATGGAATTGTTAAATAAAAACTGCAAACTACTTTATAATAAGTTTGTATCAGATAATCCAACCTTCGTAGCTCAGAGGGTAACACAGTTTCCATATAAACGAAGTGAGGACATTGAAATCCGGGGGTTCGAACCTCGATGATGCTGGTAATAATAATAATAATATTTCATAAGTTAGCGCAATGAGATCGCATTCGTTGGCCCGAGCGTTGTGCTAGTTTCTGGCCCTCCTCACAATAGAATACTTCTTCTATGATAGTTTTTACAGCTATTGGATAAAGACAACTTAATACGTCAGAAACGGATAATCAGTTGGAAAAAATAAGCAAATTGGTGTACGAGTTTTATCATATAAAATTTCATATATTTTATCCAAATAAATAAACAAACTTTATCTCACACTTTTTTAATACAAACACTTTCTCACTTAAAATACTTGTTAACCAGTGAAGAATGTTTGTTTTTATCTGTTCAGGCGCAAACTCCGCTTTAAAAAGTTAGTAACTAACTAGACTTGCTTCTAAATCGCCATTCCCTCCACTCGCAAAACATGCACACTCGCTCCAAATACTATTTACCCTTGAAAACATTTTCTGTAATTTCTTTCCCGAGTGGATCATCTGTTGGTATAACTATCTTAAATCGATTCAGTTTCTTCCTAAATTTCTGACTTGAATCTGAACTTAATTCGTAGTGTAAGACTGAAGTTATTATCTTTCCACTGTATCTTCATTCAGTAATTATTATATAGCTATATATATTTTTTTTCAGGGCTGGGTTCAAATATGTATTTGTATCTCAACCTTCTATGAACCACTTGTATAATGTTTGTACTTGTTGAGTCTGAAATAGAGTTTGTTTGTTTGTTTAAAATAGTCATTTTCTGTATTTGTATTTTTATTTACATTTGAGAATCTCGAAGGATTTGTATTTGATCGTTGTATTTGTCGTATTTGCTAAATACATGTCAAATGCAACACCTCAGCGAGTCATTAGGTTGGGCCAGGAAAACAGGTTGGGACCTGAGAGAGAAGAGAGTTGAAGTGTTGATGTTTGTAAAGTATAACCAGTAACGAATTGTTTTTTGTTAATTATAAACAAAATAACTCTTAGTAATGCTCACTTTGTTTACTTTTAACTTAACAGTCTCAAAACGGAGAGAAATAATTAATTGATAGAAGTCACAACAAGGCAATTTGGAACTCTTATTTGTATTTGGCAAATAAAAAGCTGCAAGTGTGTGTGATGTCTTTGGGAAGCTGGTTAAATAGTCTTGCCCCTCTAACAATTGAGCTATTTTGTTTTGGAGTTGTTGTTTCCTGTCTGGGCCTTATTTTAGGAACACTACACATTCAACCTTTCTCATTTTGCACCGTTGTCTGTATGGTTGCCGGGTTCAGTTTGAGATTAGGTAGCAGTTTTTCTGTTTTATTTTTCATGTGTACATTATGGTCCGTGACTGTCTCTCTCTCTCTCTCTGTGTGTGTGTGTGTGTCTCTCTCTCTGTGTGTGTGTGTGTGTGTGTGTCCTTGGCTACTTTTCCAGGGTCAAGGTATTTTCTTCAACCTTTTTCCGTACCTGCCTCTGGCAGGGAGGGAGCGGAGGGTGAGGAGAGAGCCTTCTACTTTTATATCCAGTTTTCTACTACTGCTAGGATAGTTGAAAGAAAAATAAACTTTTACAAAATTTTCCCTGGCACCCGTTGCCATTGGTACCTCCTCGGTATGGGCCGCAAGGCCTTTTGAGGTTCTTCTTTTCCTTGTAACTCCTTGTCTCCTCTCTCTCTCTCTCTCTCTCTCTCTCTCTGTGTGTCTCTCTCTCTCTCTGTGTGTCTCTCTCTGTGTGTGTGTCTCTGTGTGTGTCTCTCTGTGTGTGTGTCTCTCTCTGTGTGTGTGTCTCTCTCTCTCTCTCTCTCTCTGTGTTTTTCCACGTCATGTTGAGTGAGTACGATAAGAGTAGGGCGATTGATATACTTTATCTCGACTTTCAGAAAGCCTTTGATAAGGTACCTCACCGCCGGCTAATGGCGAAAGTGCGCGCGCTGGGTATCGGTGGGGAAATAGGTAGGTGGATTGAAAACTGGCTGAGGAACAGGCGGCAGAGGGTGGTAATTAAAGGTGCTAGTTCGGGTTGGGCCTCGGTCACTAGTGGGGTTCCTCAGGGTTCCGTTTTGGGGCCACTGTTGTTTATCATTTACATAAATGATATCGACGGTGGCATCGTCAGTCGGATCGCCAAATTCGCTGATGACACCAAGCTTGGGGTCAATGTTGGGACGCCCGAAGCGATCGAGGAACTGCGTGCGGACGTAGGTAGGATAGGAGAGTGGTCCGATAAATGGCAAATGCCGTTTAACTTGGGTAAATGCAAAGTGATGCACATTGGCTACGCCAATCCCAAGTCGGACTACTCGATGTTGGGTAGTAATATCGAGGTGACTGATTTAGAAAAGGACTTGGGTGTGCTAATTAGCAGCGATCTTAAGTTTACGAAACAGTGTGTAGAGGTGGAAAAGAAAGCCCAGAAACTATTGGGTTATATCAGGAGGCAATTTCAGTTTCGGAACAAGGAGATTGTGCTCTCACTGTACAATTCCCTTGTTCGGCCGTACCTGGAGTATGCTGTGCAGTTCTGGTCGCCCACCCTCAGGAAAGATATTGAGAGGCTGGAGCGAGTGCAGGCGAGGGCCACAAAGTTAATCCCTTCCGTTAGGCATATGGGCTACAATCGACGGTTACGCGCCTGAACTTGTTTTCGCTTGAAACTCGGAGGCTGCGCGGTCAACTGATCGAGGTTTTCAAGATCTTACGCGGGTTCAACGATGTCGATTTTAGAAGTATGTTTAGTTTAAATGATAACCCAACTCGCAACAATGGTTGGAAGTTGGATTTGAAACGGTTTAGGACTAGTGTGTGGGAATTACTTTACGTATAAGATCTGTGACACATGGAACAGGTTACCTTCGGAAGTTGTGAACAGTTCCTCTGTGGATCAGTTCAAGAAAAGGGTAGACGAAATCTTGCACACTATTTGAGTGTGTAAAGACATTTAGGACCTCAGTCTGCGGAAATTTCTTTTCCTATAAAATAGTTAATATCTGGAACCAACTTCCCTCAGAGGTTGTTTCCAGTCAAAGTGTAAATGTGTTTAAAAATAGGCTAGACAAAGTACTGAATACTCTCATAGTTTAAGACTAAAACATAAGAAAACTCTGCAGGAGTTCGCTTGCACGGTGTCTCTGTGAGCAAGCTAAATATAGAGCTATTTATATATTCTCCACTTTCCTGTAAAATTTCCTTGGCTACTTTTCCAGGGTCAAGGTATTTTCTTCAACTTTTTTCCGTACCTGCCTCTGGCAGGCAGGCAGGGAGGGAGCGGAGGGTGGGGAGAGAGCCTTCTACTTTTCTATCCAGTTTTCTACTACTGCTAGGATAGTTGAAAGAAAAATAAACTTTTACAAAATTTTCCCTGGCACCCGTTGCCATTGGTACCTCCTCGGTATGGGCCGCAAGGCCTTTTGAGGTACTTCTTTTCCTTGTAACTCCTTGTAACACTCTCTCTCTCTCTCTCTCTCTCTCTCTCTCTCTCTCTCTCTCTCTCTCTCTCTCTCTCTGTGTGTCTCTCTCTCTCTGTGTTTGTGTGCAGGGCCAGCTAAATTGAAAGCAGAATGCTTTAAATGTAAAGTTAATCATTGGTGCGTTGACTTCCCTGAGGGTAGTATCAGCGATATCACATCCCTTAGTATATGTTTGTTTACTTAGAGACAACCACGAAAAGGAAGTTAAAGAGCTAAAGGAATTAGTGAAAAAGCTTGAAGCTAGGGTCGTAGCACTGGAAATCCAACCCAGTGGACAAGATCAAATAAAAACACCAGCAGATTCAAACTGTAAGATTAAGTATCTAGAACAAAGGGAGGGCTCAAAGAAGGGGCTGATAGAGAAGGGTGGGAAGGGATCGATAGAGAAGTGGGAAGGGGCCAATGAAGAAAAAGGGTGGGAAGGGGCCTACTGATGGCCCAAAGAAACCGAAGGATGTAGCTACCAGTCGGGGTGGGTCGGGTGGTGTAACTGCGTGTATGGGTGGCGACGGGTTTCGAAAGGTCTCGGGCAAGAAGGCTGCGAAGCCGAAGCCTGAGACCCCAGTTGCCCCTGTCAAGACCTCTAACCGCTTTAGTCTCCTGTGCTCGAAGGAGGAAGACACCGTTTTGATTGGGGACTCGCAGATCAGGGGCCAGGAGAAGTACTTTGCTTCTGCAAACCGGGATGGGAGGAGGTAAGGTGCTTACCTGGGCGGGGAACGGCGCACTTAAGGAAGGAGGTAGAGAAGGTGCGCGTGGCTAGTCGGAGGACTGCGATCGTTGTCCACGCTGGTGGCAATGACCTGTTCCTCAAAGGCGGTGGGGTAGGTCTTACAGAAGGGATCATCACCGAGATCATGTCTCTTGCGGATGATCTAAAACTGAAGACAGACAGGGGAATGTTAATGGGTATTTTACCGCGAATGAATGCCAGTGACCACGCGCTCAGTAAGGTCATTGGCATCAACGAGAGGGTACAAGACTTGTGCGTTCCGCTGGGCGTGAAGTTTATTGACCCCTTCGATGCATTTTCGGGTAGGTGGGACCTTTACCAGAGGGATGGTGTCCACCTCAATAACAAGGGTAAAGGTGTGCTAGGCGCGCTGCTCGACCGGCACCTATACAGAATGGTGAGGTCGAGTCCGGGGAGAGATGATGGGCCCCCACCGGGGAGAGATGAGGATGAGCCGGTGGCGGACGTACCTTCAACTGAAGGGTGCGTCGAAGTACAGGTGGGTGACCCTCCTCCTACGTTGGAGGGGGCTCAGTCTCCTGCGGAAGTTGCCCCCTCGTTAGTGAGGGGCTCTTCAACTCCCGACAGCCCTGGCTGTTCGGGAAACGGGTCGTGCTAGGGGGCGGTCAGAATAGGGAAGGCTCCCTCCGTGCAATGCTTTTTAATGCTAGGTCAATTAGGAACAAGTTTTGCGAGCTACGGGCGCTCTTAGCATCAGAATACCAGGATATCGTTGCTATCACCGAGTCCTGGATTCATACTGATCGTAGGGACTACGTTGGGGAGTTCGAAATTCCCGGGTATAGAATGTTTCGCAAAGACCGCACCCGTGGGGAGGGGGTGGGGTACTAATATACGTCAGGACACGTTGAGTCCGGTTGACTGCCAGTTCCGTCGGAACGGGAGCTGCTTGGCGTCGATCTGAACGTGGGGGGACGAACTATAGGTTAATCTTGGTGTACAGACCTCCGCATCTCCTCCTCGAGGAGGATACAGCCCTGTACACCGAACTCAGTAGCCTGCTAGGGGATAGGGTGTGTGTAGTTTTAGGAGACTTCAACTGTCGCGGCATAAAGTGGGAAACAGGACTGCCGATGCTGAAGGGAGGAGGCTAGTTGACTTTGCTGATGAGAACTTCCTCACTCAGTGGGTCAACGAGCCTACACGAGGCGAAAGCGTTCTAGACTTAGTATTCACGACCGAAGACAACCTCGTCACTGGCCTCACCGTTGACGAATCGTTGGGCGGGAGTGATCACGGTCTTATTAGGTTCCGTGTGCGTCCCTCGGGTGAAGCGTAGTAACTCGAGAGGCAGTAAGCTCGATCTCCGGCGGGCGAACTTTGTTAGCCTCAGGGATAGCGTAGGTGAGATGGGGTTAGAGGTCGGCGGCGATGTTGAGGGAGTGTGGAGTGCATTCCGGGACGAGTTTATGGTGCTGCAGTCTGCTGCCATACCCTCAAAACCGGTCACCCCTGCTTCAACGCAGCCTAAGTGGTTCAATCGTGACATCGCTTCGGCTATCCGAAATAGGAAAGTAGCGTATAGGAGGGCGAAGGCCAATCGTTCCCACGAGAACACTGAAGCGTATGTCCGCCTGTGTAGGGAAGTGAAGGCGAAGGTTAGGCTAGCGAAACGTAACGAAGAACTACGGGTGGCAAGCCTCTGCAAGGGGAACCCTAAGGAGTTCTTCAGTTATGTTAATAGTAGAAAGCCCATAGAAGCATGATAGGTCCTTAAAGGACGAAGCGGCGTTCTGCGGACCTCCGACGCGGACATCGCTAATGTGCTTAATGAGTACTTTGCGGGAGTGTTCACCAGGGAGGATACCCGTCATCCCCGAGCCAGGCGTGAGGCACGAAGGTGCTGGCCTGGATAGTGTTCGATGTACCGCGACAGTCGTTGCCGATAGAATAGACAAACTGAGCGCGTTTAAGGCTCCTGGGCCAGACCAGTTTCTCCCCAGAGTGTTGCGAGAAGTGCGCGACCAGGTGGCTCCCCACCTGGCTACAGTCTTCAACAAATCGTTGGAGATGGGCCAGGTGCCTGGTGACTGGAGGGAAGCCAACGTGACCCCTATCTTTAAGAAAGGGGATCACGAAAGTCCAGGGAACTATCGTCCCATTAGTCTCACTTCAGTTGTAGGTAAATTATTAGAAGGGATAATAGCTGATAGGATCGTTGACCATTTGGATTCCTACAAGCTGCTTGGGGACTCCCAACATGGGTTTAGACGGCATAGGTCGTGTCTCACCAACTTGCTCGAGTTTTTCCACGTCATGTTGAGTGAGTACGATAAGAGTAGGGCGATTGATATACTTTATCTCGACTTTCAGAAAGCCTTTGATAAGGTACCTCACCGCCGGCTAATGGCGAAAGTGCGCGCGCTGGGTATCGGTGGGGAAATAGGTAGGTGGATTGAAAACTGGCTGAGGAATAGGCGGCAGAGGGTGGTAATTAAAGGTGCTAGTTCGGGTTGGGCCTCGGTCACTAGTGGGTTCCTCAGGGTTCCGTTTTGGGCCGCTGTTGTTTATCATTTACATAAATGATATCGACGGTGGCATCGTCAGTCGGATCGCCAAATTCGCTGATGACACCAAGCTTGGGGCCAATGTTGGGACGCCCGAAGCGATCGAGGAACTGCGTGCGGACCTAGGTAGGATAGGAGAGTGGTCCGAAAAATGGCAAATGCCGTTTAACTTGGGTAAATGCAAAGTGATGCACATTGGCTACGCCAATCCCAAGTCGGACTACTCGATGTTGGGTAGTAATATCGAGGTGACTGATTTAGAAAAGGACTTGGGTGTGCTAATTAGCAGCGACTTAAGTTTACGAAACAGTGTGTAGAGGTGGAAAAGAAAGCCCAGAAACTATTGGGTTATATCAGGAGGCAATTTCAGTTTCGGAACAAGGAGATTGTGCTCTCACTGTACAATTCCCTTGTTCGGCCGCACCTGGAGTATGCTGTGCAGTTCTGGTCGCCCACCCTCAGGAAAGATATTGAGAGGCTGGAGCGAGTGCAGGCGAGGGCCACAAAGTTAATCCCTTCCGTTAGGCATATGGGCTACAATCGACGGTTACGCGCCCTGAACTTGTTTTCGCTTGAAACTCGGAGGCTGCGCGGTCAACTGATCGAGGTTTTCAAGCTCTTACGCGGGTTCAACGATGTCGATTTTAGAAGTATGTTTAGTTTAAATGATAACCCAACTCGCAACAATGGTTGGAAGTTGGATTTGAAACGGTTTAGGACTAGTGTGTGTGGGAATTACTTTACGTATAAGATCTGTGACACATGGAACAGGTTACCTTCGGAAGTTGTGAACAGTTCCTCTGTGGATCAGTTCAAGAAAAGGGTAGACGAAATCTTGCACACTATTTGAGTGTGTAAAGACATTTAGGACCTCAGTCTGCGGAAATTTCTTTTCCTATAAAATAGTTATATCTGGAACCAACTTCCCTCAGAGGTTGTTTCCAGTCAAAGTGTAAATGTGTTTAAAAATAGGCTAGACAAAGTACTGAACACTCTCAAGTTCAAGATAAAACATAGAAAACTCTGCAGGAGATCGCTTGCACGGTGTCTCTGTGAGCAAGCTAAATATAGAGCTATTTATGTATTCTCCACTTTCCAGTAAAATTTCCTTGGCTACTTTTCCAGGGTCAAGGTATTTTCTTCAACCTTTTTCCGTACCTGCCTCTGGCAGGGAGGGAGCGGAGGGTGGGGAGAGAGCCTTCTACTTTTCTATCCAGTTTTCTACTACTGCTAGGATAGTTGAAAGAAAAATAAACTTTTACAAAATTTTCCCTGGCACCCGTTGCCATTGGTACCTCTCGGTATGGGCCGCAAGGCCTTTTGAGGTACTTTTCCTTGTAACTCCTTGTAACTCTCTCTGTGTGTGTGTGTGTCTCTCTCTCTCTCTCTGTGTGTGTGTGTGTCTCTCTCTCTCTCTCTGTGTCTCTCTCTCTCTCTCTCTCTGTGTGTCTCTCTCTCTCTCTCTCTCTGTGTGTGTGTGTGTGTGGAAAAGAAAGCCCAGAAACTATTGGGTTATATCAGGAAGAAATTTCAGTTTCGGAACAAGGAGATTGTGCTCTCACTGTACAATTCCCTTGTTCGGCCGCACCTGGAGTATGCTGTGCAGTTCTGGTCGCCCACCCTCAGGAAAGATATTGAGAGGCTGGAGCGAGTGCAGGCGAGGGCCACAAAGTTAATCCCTTCCGTTAGGCATATGGGCTACAATCGACGGTTACACGCCCTGAACTTGTTTTCGCTTGAAACTCGGAGGCTGCGCGGTCAACTGATCGAGGTTTTCAAGCTCTTACGCGGGTTCAACGATGTCGATTTTAGAAGTATGTTTAGTTTAAATGATAACCCAACTCGCAACAATGGTTGGAAGTTGGATTTGAAACGGTTTAGGACTAGTGTGTGTGGGAATTACTTTACGTATAAGATCTGTGACACATGGAACAGGTTACCTTCGGAAGTTGTGAACAGTTCCTCTGTGGATCAGTTCAAGAAAAGGGTAGACGAAATCTTGCACACTATTTGAGTGTGTAAAGACATTTAGGACCTCAGTCTGCGAAATTTCTTTTCCTATAAAATAGTTAATATCTGGAACCAACTTCCCTCAGAGGTTGTTTCCAGTCAAAGTGTAAATGTGTTTAAAAATAGGCTAGACAAAGTACTGAATACTCTCATAGTTCAAGACTAAAACATAAGAAAACTCTGCAGGAGATCGCTTGCACGGTCTCTGTGAGGAAGCTAAATATAGAGCTATTTAGATATCCTCCACTTTCCTGTAAAATTTCCTTGGCTACTCCAGGGTCAAGGTATTTCTTCAACCTTTTTCCGTACCTGCCTCTGGCAGGGAGGTGGGAGAGAGCCTTCTACTTTTCTACCCAGTTTTCTACTACTGCTAGGATAGTTGAAAGAAAAATAAACTTTTACAAAATTTTCCCTGGCACCCGTTGCCATTGGTACCTCCTCGGTATGGGCCGCAAGGCCTTTTGAGGTACTTCTTTTCCTTGTAACTCCTTGTAACTCTCTCTCTCTCTGTGTGTGTGGTGACCAATTGATGGTGCTTGGCTGTACTGCTCTGAGGTGAGAGAGCTTTACTGCCCAGCTGGCTCCCAGGCCAACGTAAAGTCTCGGGCGTAGACTCTGGGTCTGGTGGGATATCCCTTGAACACTGGATTCTAAGAGTTTGGCCACTTGTAAGTGACTAGTAAGACTTAGTAAGGGGCTGCATCTCGCTGCCGCTCCTGGCGGAAAATCCGTGATGCCTGCGTCGCGAGTGTTTGTCAGTTGGTAGCTGCGACCCGTTTGGGATTGTCCGGCCCTGGGGAGACCTTTGGTTGGTGCGGCAGCAGCGAGAGGTGTAGTCTTCTGGAAGGGATGAACGTCACTTGCAAGTAGGTGGATGCGTCTACGCGCGGGATGAATTCACCCCCACCCCCTTTTTTATATACTGGTCAGAACGTTTTTGATAGTTTTCATTGCTAGAACGCTTTATCTTATTCAGAGTATTCAGAAAAAAAAAGAAAATATGGCAGGGCCAGCTAAATTGAAAGCAGAATGCTTTAAATGTAAAGTTAATCATTGGTACGTTGACTTCCCTGAAGGTAGTATCAGCGATATCACATCCCTTAGTGTATGTTTGTTTTGTAAACTTAGAGACAACCACGAAAAGGAAGTTAAAGAGCTAAAGGAATTAGTAAAAAAGCTTGAAGCTAGGGTCGTCGCACTGGAAATCCAACCCAGTGGACAAGATCAAACTAAAAACACACCAGCAGATTTAAACTGTAAGATTAAGCATCTAGAACAAAGCGTGGCACGCTTGGAAAACACTGTGACTATTCCGGAAAATAGAACGGAGGAACAAGAATTCAAATTGGTCAAAAATAAAAGACCCTCCAAACCAAAACCAAAACATAAGGATTTGGAACCCATTACCATCAAAAATAAGTTTCACTTACTTGCTGATGAGGAGGATGAATCCTTTTTAATTGGGGATTCTATGCTAAGGAATCAAGGGGACTTTTTCGGAGCAAGACGGGTGACCAAGAGAAAACTCCGATGTTTTCCGGGTGCCACAAGCCAGATAATTAATAGGGAATTAGGCAAAATTAATATCAAGAATAAGAGTTGCCCTATCATTGTCCATGTTGGTGGCAATGACGTTTTTCTGGGAGGGACAGGAGGGCAGACAGAGCCCATTATAAAAGAATTTAAGAACCTAACTGACAAGGTTAGGGATAGGACAGACATGGGTATGGTCGTAGGAATTCTCCCTCGAATGCGTGCTAGTGATTATACTCTAAGTAAAGCCATTAGCATAAATAAAAGAGTTAAACGCATGTGTGAGGAAAAAGGCCTAAAGTTTGTCGATTTTTGGCCTACATTCTACGGAAATGGGGAATACTTTGGTTCGGACGGGATACATTTTAACCAGAAGGGGAAAAAGAAGTATGGTGATTTACTGAACATTAATTTGTATAATCTTTTTAAACTAGGACCCCCCAAACCAGTAATTGATCCTGCTTCCCAAACAGTTAAACCTACTCCCCCAGCAGGTAGTCCCCCTCCCCCAGCAGGTAGTCCCCCTCCTTCCACGTTGGAGGGGACTCAGGCTCCTGCGGAGATTGTCCCCTCGTTAGTGAGGGGCTCTTCAACTCCCGACAGCCCTGGCTGTTCGGGAAACGGGTCGTGCTAGGGGGCGGTCAGAATAGGGGAGGCTCCCTCCGTGCAATGCTTTTTAATGCTAGGTCGATCAGGAACAAGTTTGGCGAGCTACGGGCGCTCTTAGCATCAGAATACCAGGATATCGTTGCTATCACCGAGTCCTGGATTCATACTGATCGTAGGGACTACGTTGGGGAGTTCGAAATTCCCGGGTATAGAATGTTTCGCAAAGACCGCACCCGTGGGGAGGGGGGTGGGGTACTAATATACGTCAGGGACACGTTGAGTCCGGTTGACTGCCAGTTCCGGTCGGAACGGGAGCTGCTTGGCGTCGATCTGAACGTGGGAGGGACGAACTATAGGTTAATCTTGGTGTACAGACCTCCGCATCTCCTCGAGGAGGATACAGCCCTGTACACCGAACTCAGTAGCCTGCTAGGGGATAGGGTGTGTAGTTTTAGGAGACTTCAACTGTCGCGGCATAAAGTGGGAGAACAGGACTGCCGATGCTGAAGGGAGGAGGCTAGTTGACTTTGCTGATGAGAACTTCCTCACTCAGTGGGTCAACGAGCCTACACGAGGCGAAAGCGTTCTAGACTTAGTATTCACGACCGAAGACAACCTCGTCACTGGCCTCACCGTTGACGAATCATTGGGCGGGAGTGATCACGGTCTTATTAGGTTCCGTGTGTGCGTCCCTCGGGTGAAGCGTAGTAACTCGAGAGGCAGTAAGCTCGATCTCCGGCGGGCGAACTTTGTTAGCCTCAGGGATAGCGTAGGAGAGATGGGGTTAGAGGTTGGCGGCGATGTTGAGGGAGTGTGGAGTGCATTCCGGGACGAGTTTATGGTGCTGCAGTCTGCTGCCATACCCTCAAAACCGGTCACCCCTGCTTCAACGCAGCCTAAGTGGTTCAATCGTGACATCGCTTCGGCTATCCGAAATAGGAAAGTAGCGTATAGGAGGGCGAAGGCCAATCGTTCCCACGAGAACACTGAAGCGTATGTCCGCCTGTGTAGGGAAGTGAAGGCGAAGGTTAGGCTAGCGAAACGTAACGAAGAACTACGGGTGGCAAGCCTCTGCAAGGGGAACCCTAAGGAATTCTTCAGTTATGTTAATAGTAGAAAGCCCATTAGAAGCATGATAGGTCCGTTAAAGGACGGAAGCGGCGTTCTGCGGACCTCCGACGCGGACATCGCTAATGTGCTTAATGAGTACTTTGCGGGTGTTCACCAGGGAGGATACCCGCGTCATCCCCGAGCCAGGCGTGAGGCACGAAGGTGCTGGCCTGGATAGTGTTAGATGTACCGCGACAGTCGTTGCCGATAGAATAGACAAACTGAGCGCGTTTAAGGCTCCTGGGCCAGACCAGTTTCTCCCCAGAGTGTTGCGAGAAGTGCGCAACCAGGTGGCTCCCCACCTGGCTACAGTCTTCAACAAATCGTTGGAGATGGGCCAGGTGCCTGGTGACTGGAGGGAAGCCAACGTGACCCCTATCTTTAAGAAAGGGGATCACGAAAGTCCAGGAAACTATCGTCCCATTAGTCTCACTTCAGTTGTAGGTAAATTATTAGAAGGGATAATAGCTGATAGGATCGTTGACCATTTGGATTCCTACAAGCTGCTTGGGGACTCCCAACATGGGTTTAGACGGCATAGGTCGTGTCTCACCAACTTGCTCGAGTTTTTCCACGTCATGTTGAGTGAGTACGATAAGAGTAGGGCGATTGATATACTTTATCTCGACTTTCAGAAAGCCTTTGATAAGGTACCTCACCGCCGGCTAATGGCGAAAGTGCGCGCGCTGGGTATCGGTGGGGAAATAGGTAGGTGGATTGAAAACTGGCTGAGGAATAGGCGGCAGAGGGTGGTAATTAAAGGGGCTAGTTCGGGTTGGGCCTCGGTCACTAGTGGGGTTCCTCAGGGTTCCGTTTTGGGGCCACTGTTGTTTATCATTTACATAAATGATATCGACGGTGGCATCGTCAGTCGGATCGCCAAATTCGCTGATGACACCAAGCTTGGGGCCAATGTTGGGACGCCCGAAGCGATCGAGGAACTGCGTGCGGACCTAGGTAGGATAGGAGAGTGGTCCGAAAAATGGCAAATGCCGTTTAACTTGGGTAAATGCAAAGTGATGCACATTGGCTACGCCAATCCCAAGTCGGACTACTCGATGTTGGGTAGTAATATCGAGGTGACTGATTTAGAAAAGGACTTGGGTGTGCTAATTAGCAGCGACCTTAAGTTTACGAAACAGTGTGTAGAGGTGGAAAAGAAAGCCCAGAAACTATTGGGTTATATCAGGAGGCAATTTCAGTTTCGGAACAAGGATTGTGCTCTCACTGTACAATTCCCTTGTTCGGCCGCACCTGGAGTATGCTGTGCAGTTCTGGTCGCCCACCCTCAGGAAAGATATTGAGAGGCTGGAGCGAGTGCAGGCGAGGGCCACAAAGTTAATCCCTTCCGTTAGGCATATGGGCTACAATCGACGGTTACGCGCCCTGAACTTGTTTTCGCTTGAAACTCGGAGGCTGCGCGGTCAACTGATCGAGGTTTTCAAGCTCTTACGCGGGTTCAACGATGTCGATTTTAGAAGTATGTTTAGTTTAAATGATAACCCAACTCGCAACAATGGTTGGAAGTTGGATTTGAAACGGTTTAGGACTAGTGTGTGTGGGAATTACTTTACGTATAAGATCTGTGACACATGGAACAGGTTACCTTCGGAAGTTGTGAACAGTTCCTCTGTGGATCAGTTCAAGAAAAGGTTAGACCAAATTTTGCACACTATTTGAGTGTGTAGAAAATTTTCCGTGGCACCCGTTGCCATTGGTACCTCCTCGGTATGGGCCGCAAGGCCTTTTGAGGTACTTCTTTTCCTTGTAACTCCTTGTAACTCTCTCTCTCTCTCTCTCTCTCTCTCTCTCTCTCTCTCTCTCTCTCTCTCTCTTGTGAGTGACTAGTAAGACTTAGTAAGGGGCTGCATCTCGCTGTCGCTCCTGGCGGGAAATCCGTGATGCCTGCGTCGCGAGTGTGTTTGTCAGTTGGTAGCTGCGACACGTTTGGGACTGTCCGGCCCTGGGGAGACCTTTGGTCGGTGCGGCAGCAGCGAGAGGTGTAGTCTTCTGGAAGGGATGAACGTCACTTGCCAATAGGTGGATGCGTCTACGCGCGGGATGAATTCATCCCCCCCCCCTTTTTTATATACTGGTCAGAACGTTTTTGATAGTTTTCATTGCTAGAACGCTTTATCTTATTCAGAGTATTCAGAAAAAAAAAAAGAGAAAATATATGAGGGCCAGCTAAATTGAAAGCAGAATGCTTTAAATGTAAAGTTAATCATTAGTGCGTTGACCTCCCTGAAGGTAGTATCAGCGATATCACCAAAGCTGGGCACAAACCGTTAATCCGTTAATCGTTAATTAACGAAGTTAACTTTTTCGTTAACGATTTAACTTTTAAGTTAACTTTGAAAATCATTATCGGACTAATTAACTTCCGTTACATTTAACTTCCGTTAACTCAAATCCGTTAACCCAAAAAATTCATAAATAAACGTTTAAAAGTTTCTATTATTTTCAGTGCTGAGCAGGTGCGCAATTAATCCGCCACTGTTAATAGTGATGAACGAATTTCCATTTCCGCAGTGCAAAATCAGGCGATATATTTGTTTCCGTCGCCACAATTTGTGTCTTACCAAATATGGTAGTTATTTATGGCATTGGTTTGAGCAAAACATGGTCGACTGTAAAATCAGGCGGAAAGATTTGCCATTTGAGTTGAATGTTTCAACTTCTTTCAAGAAATATCACGAGCATTTTAAGGCACTTTCAATAATATATATGTAACAATTACAACAAATAACTACATTCGTTTCATTTGCAGTCTGTCTCTTGCGCAACATGTTTGTGCTAGTGAATATTTAAAAATAATCGTTGTCAAGTAAGTCATGTATATTTATAATATGTCTGTGAGTACCTTATTAGTAGTCTCCTTGATACATTTCAAGAACCATAAAACTGATCAGGTAAGATTTCAATTCTCATGTCACTTTGTTCTCTATGGGCAAGGACATCCTGAGGGCCAAGAGATCATCCCTGTCTGATGAAAACTTTGATATGCTAATTTTCATGAAGGGCAACATGCATCTCATGGACAAAATGGAGAACGAGAAGAGGGAAAATTAAATTATATATATATTGTGTTTTTCATTTTTTTTATAATAAAAGTTAACGTTAACGGTTTATCGGTAACTTCCGTTACATGATTAACGGTTAACGAAGTTAACTTTTTGGTTAACGGTGCCCACCACTGGATATCACATACCTTAGTGTACAGTATGTTTGTTTTGTAAACTTAGACAACCACGAAAAGGAAGTTAAAGAGCTACGGGTCGTAGCACTGGAAATCCAACCCAGGACAAGATCAAACTAAAAACACATCAGCAGATTTAAACTGTAAGATTAAGCATCTAGAACAAAGCGTGGCACGCTTGGAAAACACGGTGACTGTTCCGGAAAATAGAACGGAGGAACAAGAATTCAAATTGGTCAAAAATAAAAGACCCTCCAAACCAAAACCAAAACATAAGGATTTGGAACCCATTACCATCAAAAATAAGTTTCACTTACTTGCTGACGAGGAGGATGAATCCTTTTTAATTGGAGATTCTATGGTAAGGAATCAAGGGGACTTTTTTCAGAGCTACACACGCGACCAAGAGAAAACTCAGATGTTTTCCGGGTGCCACAAGCCAGATAATTAATAGGGAATTAGGCAAAATTAATATAAAGAATAAGAGTTGTCCCATCATTGTACATGTTGGTGGCAATGACGTTTTTCTGGGAGGGACAGGAGGGCAGACAGAGTCCATTATAAAAGAATTCAAGAACTTAACTGACAAGGTTAGGGATAGGACAGACATGGGTATGGTCGTAGGAATTCTCCCTCGAATGCGTGCTAGTGACTATACTCTAAGTAAAGCCATTAGCATAAATAAAAGAGTTAAACGCATGTGTGATGAAAAAGGCCTAAAGTTTGTCGTTTTTTGGTCTACATTCTACGGAAATGGGGAATACTTTTGTTCGGACGGGATACATTTTAACCAGAAGGGGAAAAAGAAGTATGGTGATTTACTGAACATTAATTTGTATAATCTTTTTAAACTAGGACCCCCCCCCCCCCCACCCAACCAGCAATTGATCCTGCTCCCCAAACAGTTAAACCTACTCCCCCAGCTGTCGGTCCCCCCTCCCCCAGCTGTCGGTCCCCCTCCCCCAGCAGTTAGTCCCCCTCCCCCAGCTGTTAGTCCCCCTCCCCCAGCTGTTAGTCCCCCTCCCCCAGTCGGGAAAAATCACAACTTAAAATCACTCAAAATTGTGCTCTTCAATGCTAGGTCAATTAGAAACAAACTAATGGAATTTATAGCGCTAGTCAAAACAGAGAACTTTGATATCATCGGAATAACGGAATCCTGGATTCATTCTGAATCAAGGGATTTTGTAGGAGAATTTGAAATGGTAGGTTACAAAATGTTTCACAAAGATAGGAACGGAATGGAAGGGAAGGCGGCGGTGTGCTTTTGTATGCTCGGGACTCCCTGCACCCGGTAAACAGTAATATCGTATCTGCTCATGAAATGTTGGGAATTGATCTAAGCCTAAATAATAATAAAGTAGTGCAGCTACTTCTAGTATATAGACCACCTCACTACCCCGTTGATAAGGATATAAACTTGTATAACAAATTAAGCAGAATAGTGAATAATAAGATCAGTGTGATTTTTACTGATTTTAATTGTGGTAATGTAAATTGGGAAAACAAAACAGTTGATGCTGAGGGCTCAAGACTGTTGGAATTTGCCGATGATAACTTAAGTCAATGGGTTGACGGACCTACTAGGGGTAATAATAAACTAGACTTCATATTCACGAACGAAGATGACCTAGTCTCTAACCTGACTATTGGTGAAAATTTAAGTAACAGCGATCATAATTTGATTAGGTTTGACCTCAGGGTTCCAGTTAATACACGCGAAAAGACTCGTGAAAGACTGGATTTCTCGAGAGCAAATTTTGAAAGCTTCCGAAGTAGTTTAGACACACTTGAAGTTCTAATAAGTGAGGATGTCAATGTCACCTGGAGCTCGTATAGGGATCAATTTAGAATATTACAGAACACTTTTATACCAACTAAAATGGTTTCCTTGTCAACAAAGTCACCGAAATGGTTTAACAACGAAATTAGGAGGGCTATTACGGGAAGAAATAGAGCCTACAAACTACTTAAGTCGCATTTCAACCACACTAATTCAGAAAACTATATAAACCTATGTAGGAGGGTTAAGTCCTTAATTAGATCAGCCAAACGTGATGAAGAAGCTAGAGTTGCCTCACTGTGTAAAGTTAACCCTAAAGAATTTTTTGCCCATGTTAATAGCAGAAAGCCAATTAAAAATTCTGTAGGCACCCTAAAAGATAGAAATGGCGTACTGAAATTCGGTGATAAAGATATAGCTAATACGTTAAACGAGTTCTTCATTACAGTCTTCACGGAGGAAGACAATAGAAGTGCCAAGTCCTCGGATTACACATGACGGTGACCAGCCCGTAGATACCATAAGTTTTACGAGAAATGAGGTACAGCAATTAATTGATAAGATGAACAAATACAAATCACCTGGCCCCGACTTATTTCTTCCAAGGGTATTAAAAGAGGTTAGCCACAATGTTGTTGACAACTTAGTAACCATATTCAAACAATCAATCGAGTTAGGGAAAGTTCCAACCGACTGGAAGTTAGCAAATGTAACACCAATCTTTAAAAAGGGTGATAGGGAAAATCCTTGTAATTATCGCCCGATCAGTTTAACATCAGTTGTCGGCAAACTGTTGGAATATAAACTTTTAATAACAGGAACCTCCCAGAGTGGACCGAAAGGTCTTTGAGGCTTCCTCTTGTCCTTGTAACTCTCTCTCTCTCTCTCTCTCTCTCTCTCTCTCTCTCTCTCTCTCTCTCTCTCTCTCTCTCTCTCTCTCTCTCTCTCCCGTACCTGCCTCTGGCAGGGAGGGAGCGGAGGGTGGGGAGGGAGCCTTCTACTTTTCTATCCAGTTTTCTATTACTGCTAGGATAGTTGAAACACAAAATTTTCCCTGGCACCCGTTGCCATTGGTACCTCCTCGGTATGGGCCGCAAGGCCTTTTGAGGTACTTCTTTTCCTTGTAACTCCTTGTAACTCTCTCTCTCTCCTGTAAAATTTCCTTGGCTACTTTTCCAGGGTCAAGGTATTTTCTTCAACCTTTTTCCGTACCTGCCTCTGGCAGGGAGGGAGCGGAGGGTGGGGAGAGAGCCTTCTACTTTTCTATCCAGTTTTCTACTACTGCTAGGATAGTTGAAAGAAAAATAAACTTTTACAAAATTTTCCCTGGCACCCGTTGCCATTGGTACCTCCTCGGTATGGGCCGCAAGGCCTTTTGAGGTACTTCTTTTCCTTGTAACTCCTTGTAACTCTCTCTCTCTCTCAGGGGGTATAAAGGTTATACTCCGCAGGGGGTATAAAGGCATATTTCTTCTGGATTTTGTAAACTTTATACTTGGGGTGTGACAGCCCTCCGGTCCCGAGTCGTGGGATTCTAGAGAAATTGGCTGCCAGTTCTTTAGGTCTCTCTCTCTCTCTCTCTCTCTCTCTCGGGAGGGCGGGTGAAGTATTTTGCACAAACCCGTCCCGTGGGTTACTAGGACCCCATCCCATCCCTACTCTGTCCTTTTAGCTTACGTTAAGGTTGTTCTACTCTGACTGCAACCCAAAAAAACTTTTAGTATTAAGTCTTTTTCTCTTCTTTTACTATTAGGACCCTACTGCTACCTCATGCGTGGGAAGAGAGGCTTTGGAACCTCTATAAGTAACACCATTTAACGCTCGTAGGTTGTGAGAGACTGGGATGGAGGGGTCCCAGGCGTAGGGGCGCGATGAATGGAGTGTGGCTAGTGCCCCGTTAAGCCCATTCCTAACGCGTAATGGCCTGACCAGCCCCCTGCGACCGTTCTTTGGTGACCAATTGATGGTGCTTGGCTGTACTGCTCTGAGGTGAGAGAGCTTTACTGCCCAGCTGACTGCCAGGCCAGCGTAAAGTCTCGGGCGTAGCCTCTGGGTCTGGTGGGATATCCCTTGAACACTGGATTCTAAGAGTCTGGCCGCTTGTGAATGACTAGTAAGGGGCTGCATCTCGCTGTCGCTCCTGGCGGGAAATCCGTGACGCCTGCGTCGCGAGTGTTTGTCAGTTGGTAGCTGCGACACGTTTGGGATTGTCCGGCCCTGGGGAGACCTTTGGTCGGTGCGGCAGCAGCGAGAGGTGTAGTCTTCTGGAAGGGATGAACGTCACTTGCAAATAGGTGGATGCGTCTACGCGCGGGAAGAATTCACCCCCCCCCCTTTTTTATATACTGGTCAGAACGTTTTTGATAGTTTTCATTGCTAGAACGCTTTATCTTATTCAGAGTATTCAGAATTCGAAAAAAGAAAGGGAAAAAAAGTTACAATTACTGGACCGCAGAAATTGAAGGCTGAATGTGCGAGGTGTGAAGTGAACCAGTGGGTGACGAACTTCAAAGAAGCCTGCTTCGAGAAGATCAACCACTCCAGCATGTCGCTTTTGCGAACACATGCAGTTTTACTTGAAGCTGGAGGAGAGGGTCCGGCGGCTCGAGTCGTCCAGATCGGCTGTTGGAGGTGCGGCGGTCACTGACGAGGCAGCGCCGCCCTCCAATCCGGAGCTCATTCAGGATAGGATAGCTGCCGTGGAAAGGGGGTCCAGCGATGGAATGGACAGAGCTCGTGACCACGGAGAAAGGGTAGAGGTGAAACCGGGGGCCAGGGTTCTAAATCAGTGTCAGGAATCGCCAGCGACCCACGTGGAATGCATGGAACCGCGGCGTAAGGTGGAGGGCGTAAAGAAGGGGCCGATAGAGAAGGGTGGGAAGGGGCCGATAAAGAAAAAGGGTGGGAAGGGTCCTACTGATGACCCAAAGAAGCGGAAGGATGTAGCTGCCGGTCGGGTGGTGTAAGTGCGGCCGAGTTTATGGGTGGCGACGGGTTTCGAAAGGTCTCGGGCAAGAATGCTGCGAAGCCGAAGCCCGAGACCACGGTTACCCCTGTCAGGACCTCCAACCCCTTTAGTCTCCTGTGCGCGAAGGAGGAAGACACCGTTTTAATTGGGGACTCGCAGATTAGGGGCCAGGAGAATTACTTTGCTTCTGCAAACCGAGACAGGAGGAAGATAAGGTGCTTACCCGGTCGGGGAACGGCGCACATAAGGAAGGAATTAGATAAGGTGCGCGTGGCTAGTCGGAGGACTGCGATCGTTGTTCATGCTGGTGGCAACGACTTGTTCCTCAAAGGCGGTAGGGTAGGTTCAACGGAAGGGATCATCACCGAGATCATGTCTCTTGCGGATGATCTGAAACTTAAGACAGACAGGGGGATGTTGATGGGTATTTTACCGCGGATGAATGCCAGTGACCACGCGCTCAGTAAGGTCATTGGCATCAACGAAAGGGTGCAAGACTTGGGCGTCCCACTGGGCGTGAGGTTTGTTGACGCGTTTTCGGGTAGGTGGGACCTGTATCAGAGGGATGGTGTCCACCTCAATGTCAGGGGTAAAGGTGTGCTAGGCACGCTGCTTGACCGGCACCTATACCGTATGGTGAGGTCGAGTCCGGGGAGAGATGATGGGCCCCCACCGGGGAGGGATGATGATGAGCCGGTGGCTGACGTACCTTCAACTGAAGGGTGCGTCCAGGTACAGGTGGGTGACTCTCCTTCCACGTTGGAGGGGGCTCAGGCTCCTGCGGAAGTTGTCCCCTCGTTAGTGAGGGGCTCTTCAACTCCCGACAGCCCTGGCTGTTGGGGAAACGAGTCGTGCTAGGGGGCGGTCAGAATAAGGGAGGCTCCCTCCGTGCAATGCTTTTTAATGCTAGGTCAATTAGGAACAAGTTTTGCGAGCTACGGGCGCTCTTAGCATCAGAATAACAGGATATCGTTGCTATCACCGGGTCCTGGATTCATACTGATCGTAGGGACTACGTTGGGGAGTTCGAAATTTCCGGGTATAGAATGTTTCGCAAAGACCGCACCCGTGGGGAGGGGGGTTGGGTACTAATATACGTCAGAGACACGTTGAGTCCGGTTGACTGCCAGTTCCGGTCGGAACGGGAGCTGCTTGGCGTCGATCTGAATGTGGGAGGGACGAGCTATAGGTTAATCTTGGTGTACAGACCTCCGCATCTCCTCCTCGAGGAGGATACAGCCCTGTACACCGAACTCGGTAGCCTGCTAGGGGATAGGGTGTGTGTAGTTTTAGGAGACTTCAACTGTCGCGGCATAAAGTAGGAAAACAGGACTGCTGAAGGGAGAAGGCTAGTTGACTTTGCTGATGAGAACTTCCTCACTCAGTGGGTCAACGAGCCTACACGAGGCGAAAGCGTTCTAGACTTAGTATTCACGACCGAAGACAACCTCGTCACTGGCCTCACCGTTGACGAATCGTTGGGCGGGAGTGATCACGGTCTTATTAGGTTCCGTGTGTGCGTCCCTCGGGTGAAGCGTAGTAACTCGAGAGGCAGTAAGCTCGATCTCCGGCGGACGAACTTTGTTAGCCTCAGGGATAGCGTAGGAGAGATGGGGTTAGAGGTCGGCGGCGATGTTGAGGGAGTGTGGAGTGCATTCCGGGACGAGTTTATGGTGCTGCAGTCTGCTGCCATACCCTCAAAACCGGTCACCCCTGCTTCAACGCAGCCTAAGTGGTTCAATCGTGACATCGCTTCGGCTATCCGAAATAGGAAAGTAGCGTATAGGAGGGCGAAGGCCAATCGTTCCCATGAGAATACTGAAGCGTATGTCCGCCTGTGTAGGGAAGTGAAGGCGAAGGTTAGGCTAGCGAAACGTTACGAAGAACTACGGGTGGCAAGCCTCTGCAAGGGGAACCCTAAGGAGTTCTGCGAACATCGGTAATGTGCTTAATGAGTACTTTGCGGGAGTGTTCACCAGGGAGGATACCCGCGTCATCCCCGAGCCAGGCGTGAGGCACGAAGGTGCTGGCATGGATAGTGTTCGATGTACCGCGACAGTCGTTGCCGATAGAATAGACAAACTGAGCGCGTTTAAGGCTCCTGGGCCAGACCAGTTTCTCCCCAGAGTGTTGCGAGAAGTGCGCGACCAGGTGGCTCCCCACCTGGCTACAGTCTTCAACAAATCGTTGGAGATGGGCCAGGTGCCTGGTGACTGGAGGGAAGCCAACGTGACCCCTACCTTTAAGAAAGGAGTTCACGAAAGTCCAGGGAACTATTGTCCCATTAGTCTCACTTCAGTTGTAGGTAAATTATTAGAGGGAATAATAGCGGAGGATCGTTGACCATTTGGATTCCTACAAGCTGCTTGTGGACTCCCAACATGGGTTTAGAAGGCATAGGTCGTGTCTCACCAACTTGCTCGAGTTTTTCCACGTCATGTTGAGTGAGTATGATAAGAGTAGGGCGATTGATATACTTTATCTCGACTTTCAGAAAGCCTTTGATAAGGTACCTCACCGCCGGCTAATGGCGAAAGTGCGCGCGCTGGGTATCGGTGGGGAAATAGATAGGTGGATTGAAAACTCGTTGAAGAATAGGCGGCAGAGGGTTGTAATTAAAGGGGCTAGTTTGGGTTGGGCCTCGGTCACTAGTGGGGTTCCTCAGGGTTCCGTTTTGGGGCCTCTGATGTTTATCATTTACATAAATGATATAGACAGTAGCAACGTCAGTCGGATCGCCAAATTCGCTGATGACACCAAGCTTGGGGCCAATGTTGGGACGACGGAGGCGATCGAGGAACTGCGTGCGGACCTAGGTAGGATAGGAGAGTGGTCCGAAAAATGGCAAATGCCATTTAACTTTGGTAAATGCAAGTAGATGCACATTGGCTACGCCAATCCCAAGTCGGACTACTCGATGTTAGGGAGTAATATCGAGGCGACTGATTTGGAAAAGGACTTGGGTGTGCTAATTAGCAGCGACCTTAAGTTTACCAAACAGTGCGTAGAGGTGGAAAAGAAAGCCCAGAAGCTGTTGGGTTATATCAGGAGGCAATTTCAGTTTCGGAACAAGGAGATTGTGCTCTCTCTGTACAATTCCCTGGTTCGGCCGCACCTGGAGTATGCAGTGCAGTTCTGGTCGCCCACCCTCAGGAAAGATATTGAGAGGCTGGAGCGAGTGCAGGCGAGGGCCACAAAGTTAATCCCTTCCGTTAGGCATATGGGGTACAATCGACGGTTACGCGCCCTGAACTTGTTTTCGCTGGAAACTCGGAGGTTGCGCGGTCAACTGATCGAGGTTTTCAAGCTCTTACGCGGGTTCAACGATGTCGATTTTAGAAGCATGTTTAGTTTAAATGATAACCCAACTCGCAACAATGGTTGGAAGTTGGATTTGAAACGGTTTAGGACTAGTGTGTGTGTGTGTGTGTGTGTGTGTGTGTGTGTGTGTGTGAATTACTTTACGTATAAGATCTGTGACACGTGGAACAGGTTACCTTCAGAAGTTGTGAACAGTTCCTCTGTGGATCAGTTGAAGAAAAGGTTAGACCAAATCTTGCACACTGTTTGATGGTGTATGAATTTTTTCCCTGACACCCATTGCTATTGGTACCACCTCGGTATGGGCCGCAAGGCCTTTTGTGGTACTTCTCTCTCTCTCTCTAAATGGCAGATGGCGGGCCATCGCCCACCGTACAATGAAGAAAGCTCGCCGAGCTTCTTGGCGTGCCTTCGTGTCCTGCGTCACCACCACCACACCGGCTACCTTCTGGAAGAAGGTACCGGGTGTCGAGAGGCGACATGTTCCTTCTCGACCCCAGGTCCTCCGGACTGACGATGGACTTCTATACGAGCTCAAATCGGTGGCAAACTACCTAGCTTCAACCTTCGCCGCCGATTCTTCCTCCGCGAACAGTTCCCTCGTACCAGCCCCCTCTTCGCCGTCCCTTCCAATCGGTTGTTCACCATGCGTGAACTACAGGCGGCACTGGCCTCTCGACGATCCCCTTGTCCCGGCCTGGACGGTATCCCGTGCGGCACGATCCAGCACATCCACTCTACCTTACAAAGTTTCCTACTAGATCTATCGAACCGCATATGGATTGAGGGCACCTTCCCCTCCACTAATCCCCCATCCCCCATCCCCAAACCTGGCAAAGATTCCCTCGATCCCACAAACTACAGACTTATCGCCCTAACGTGTTGTGCCTGCAAAGTTTTCGAAAAAATGGTCGCTACGCGGCTATCCTTCTTCCTTGAAAATAGTGATTCCTTCCCGCTACCCAGTCCGGCTTCAGACAATTTCGCTCCACCACTGATCCCCTCCTGCTCCTTAGCAGAGACATACAGAATGACTTCGACAGTGGACAGTTCGTCCTATCAATTTTTTTTTGACGTCCAGAAGGCCTACGACACCACCCGTCGGACAGTAATCCTTAGTCAGCTCCAAAATGTGAGTCTTGTCGGAGCCCTGCCGACCTTCATCAGGGGCTTCCTCCCGAACCTTTAAAGTTCGGGTGGGCTCAATCCTCTCAGACACCTTCGTGCAGGAGAATGGGATCCCACAGGGAAGTATCCTGTGTTCTCTGCTTTTCCATAGTTATGAACAGTCTCAAAATGCCTTCCACCCACCATCCGTTTTTCCATCTACGCGGATGACCTTACGATTTACTTCGCAGGGCCGGAGCCGTCCGTCGTTCAACGGCAAATTTAGCTTGCCATCTACCGGGTAAAAAGGTTGGCGATGTCGGTGGGGTTCCGCCTCTCCACCCCAAGACAAAGTGTATGCTCTTCAGCAGAAAAAGACCCTCAACCTTTCTTGTCCCCTCTGTCACGTTATACGACAATCCTCTTGAGGTGGTACCCTCCACGCGATTTCTGGGCATGACTCAACTGGGTTCCCCATCTCAAACGCCTGAAGCAATGCCTCCAACGTCCCCTCGTTCTCCTAGATCACCTCTCCCACACCACATGGGGTGCAGACCGACGCTCTCTCCTTCGCTTTTACACTTCCATGATCCAGTCGAAGCTGGACTATGCCAGTTTAATATATGGTTCAGCCTCCAACGCCTGCCTCCGTATATTGGACCTGGTACTTAATAGGGGCCTCCGCCTCGCCACCGGTGCCTTCCGCTCTTCCCCAGCCTCCAGCCTCCAAGTGGAATCCAATTACCTCCCTCTCGCCCTCCGACAGGGTCTGCTGCTCATGAGGACATAGCTCCATGCACAGAGACTATCCTCTTCGCTTCTATACACGGCGATTTCTGAACTCCCACCCCAGGGACGGGGCTGGCACTTTACTGAAGCAGTCCACTCTTTCCTGGACCTTCCCAACATGCCCGCCCCCTCAGTTATCCCCATATACAGCATCTACCCTCCCTGGCTCCTCACCCCTATCAAGTTTTGCAGGGACCTGTGTGCCCTACCAAAGACTACCACGCCCGCTACGGTATACAGGTCACTCTTCCGAGAACACGCAACCCCAACACCAGGACACAGTCCCCATTTATACAGATGGTTCCCGCTCGGAGGTTGGTACGGCAGCCTCAGCGGTGATACTGACCCAGCCGCTTTCTCGAGGCGTCATCCTGACCCGGGAGGCTTCGGTTTTCTCAGCAGAACTTTTCGCGATTATGGAGGCCCTCGACAATGTGCGCACGCACTCTGCCGGCTCCTTTGTCATTTATTCAGATTCCCAAAGCGCACTTGTCTCCCTCGAGAGATTAAACCCCCCACCTCCACCCGCTCGTCTGTACCATCCAGCAAACCTTCCACTTTTTAACAATCTTCCGACACAAGACAATCGCCTTCTGCTGGATCCCGGCACATGTCAGCATCTAGGGTAACGAGGAGGCGGACCGCACGGCAAAGACGGCCTGCTTACTGCCGGCCCCGACTCTCCGCTCCCACTTCCGCTCCATCTGGCAACAGGAGTGGGACCAGGTCACAAACAACAAACTCCACAAGATCAAACCGCAATTAGGATACTGGGCCTCCTCATTCACCGGTCCTGCCATAAAGAAATGATTTTAGCCTGTCTCCACCTAGGACATACGCATTACACGTGGTCACCTTATGGCTAAATCGCCAGCCCTGCTCTATCCTACCTGCCATATCCCTATCACCATCGTACATCTCCTGGTCGAATGCTCAAACCTGTCTGCTCTTCGTCGCAGGTGTTTATATAATTCTTAGTTAAGGCTCTTAGAGTACTGCATTTAAGCTTGATCCACTTGCCTTAGACATGATATTGATACGCTTGAAGGTGTGCAATGTAGGGCAACGAAGCTTATCCCTAACCTAAGAAGATTGGATCAAAGGAATTAGGTATGTTTAGTTTTCAGAGACATTGTTTGAGGGAAGATATAATACAGACAGAAGATAGGGAGTGTTGGAACTCGCGTTTCTCTTGTCACTGTCCTCCTTAGTTAATCTTTTTCTGTGTCACATCTACCCTGTGAGCAGTTCAGCATGCTCTCAAACACACACTGCTCTCCCTATTCCTCACTACATATACAATATCAGGGACGTGCGGTGCGTAATAACTCAGGGTAGGCAGTAGGCACTGATAAAATCAATTGCGAACAAAGGGTCTGAAAACTGTATTAACAATAATTACCATCGAAATATAGAAATTAGGCATGCATCGCATTGTTACTCAACTTAATAAAACTGGTCAGAATTTCATAGCTATTTTATACCAACTAATATCCTGATAATTAATAAAAATATTAAAAGTTCAAAATAAAATTTGTTATATAAGTATTTACTTACATTATTTGTAGATAAATTCCATTCGTCTCTCCTGAAGAAATATTTCTGTAACCATGTCAAAAGTTGTGTGTAGTACTTTGTTCCAGTTTCATGAACCTTTCTTTTTCTATAGAGATTAAAGCAAGCGATGAAAGCCTTTCATGTGTCATTCGATTCCTAGTGCATGCTTTAATTCTTTTTAAAGCTGAAAATGTTCGCTCAACTGAAGCAGTTGTAGCTGGAATTGTAAGGACCAATTGCAGCAGTTTCACTATTTCGGGAGATGTTTGTTCCGGTTCATTTTTAAAAATGAAGACAAGCAAATCTTGAATAGATTTGTCTCGTAACATTGGTGCATTATAGATTCCAGCCAAATCAGCTTTTAGTCTTACGAAATCAAGAAGTTAGCATAATTCTTTTCTAAACTTTCTTGTGCTTCCATATCAACCATTTCGGCAAACTTCTTACTATCAACTAAAGTAATAAACCGCAAATTTTTAAGTCATTATATCTAGCTTCCATTTGTTTAATTATATCATTCAATATAAGAAAAAATTCTTCTCTTTCTTCCTTAATTGGATGTTTTATGCGACAATTGGATTCAGCAATTCCGAATCGAAACTGCAGTTGCGTTGCCACGTTGCTACATCATACGCCCGCCCCATGGGTTGTTTCGTAGGCAGGTTAAAAATTGCCTTTATTTCCTATTGTTTTAAAGGAAAAAGCTTGGATTAGTAGTATAGCCGCAAAAGGTTAGAGTGCAGGAATGTTGCAATGTTGCAAGAGATAATGATCAAATGTTGTAAAGGGGGTAGGAGTTGCAACGGGGGTGGGGGTATGCAACAGCCCAATGTTGCGAAGGGGGTGGGGGTATGCAACAGCCCAGTGTTGCGAAGGGGGGGTGGGGGTATGCAACAATTCAATGTTGCAAAGGGGTGGGGGATGCTGCAGGTGCAACAATGGGTCATGAAACTTGGAGGCGGCGTTATCCCCCAAGAGAAAGACAGGAGAAGGAGAGAAAGGAAGAGAGGTGTTCACCTGGCAGGAGCGAAGTGCATAATAAGACTTCAGCCGACCCGCCGTTGTCTTATAGACTCCTAATCAGCCAGTTGGCTTAGAAGAAGCCAAGGGGGGAGGGGTACACCTGGAGGGGGAAGAGGGGCGGGATCTTCGGGGGGAGAAGGAAGGATGACCTCCCCCCAAAGGGCTTGCCTTGGCCTAAGAGTGAAAGGATAGACGGAGGAGGACTTTGGGGGGACAAGGTGGGAGGTACTAACCCCCAAAAGGGAAACTAAGCTAAGTCTTAATCTAAGAAGGGAAGGAGAGAGTTCTTTATTCGGCCGAAGTTCGCATCAAACTACCAGCTCCGAAGCCAAGCGGGTTTTATATAGATGATGGTTGAGTTGCCAGATACCATTTTAATTGTACAGTTATACATTATTAGGGTGAGTTGCTAGATACCATTTTAATTCGTTAACAAAGCATACAGACTTAAATTCGAAATTGACAAAAAGAAAATGATGATTAATTAAATAAATAGAATTTGCCTTCTACTGCACAAAAATATAATACGTACAATCGTCAAAATAATAGTTCACACGAAATATACACACACACACACACACACACACACACACACAACAATTATATTAAATAATAAACAGCAAAATAAATAAACACTAACTGCGTCTATTTTCTTTTGGCAAACCTTTCTTGCGTTTCAAAAACAAAAAATATTACGCACTTTTCACGTTATATATATATATATATATATATATAGAGAGAGAGAGAGAGAGAGAGAGAATCAATTTTGGATTTTTAATTTTCACACCAAAGGGTCTATTTACTTTTTGTCACCTCTATATATAAGCCTTTTCATATCATTTCATTTTCATTTCACTTCATTTCACTTCATTTCACTAATCTCATATCATTTCACTCATCTCATTTACTTTCAGCTTCTCTGGAAATTGTTTACTTTCTTTCAGTTATTAAAACGAATCTAACTCTTAGAATAATGTTTTAACATTATGTTCAGACGAGGAGTGAGTGGTGCAGGTAGCCAAGAGTGCGAGCTAAAAGGTCCAGCCCGAGGCCTTTTAAAACCGCAAACTGGCGAAAAGGAATTTGGGTCGAACTTTCTCTCTCTCAAAGACTCAATTCCACCTCTTCTAGCTTTCCGTGCGTTTGTTTTGTAAATAAAAAAAAATGTTTTTATTAAATGCGTTGATTATTTCTCTCTACTTGCAAATATTTTCGGCATCATCTTAGTTTATTCAAATGTATGAATAAAAAATGGAAAGGTATATTATTATTATTATACATTTTTCAAAATTAACACACGCACACACATTTTCTATGTAGTAATAATAATAATAATTAACTCCTCGCCGAATTGCAAAGATTAAGCTTTTCACCCCGCATTAGACCTACAGTTTAATGTGGAAACCGAATCAGAACCACATCTCGTCAGGGAATCATTGCTTACTCTTTCACATCATAATTTCAACATTTAAAATAACAGGATCATTTCTTCCCATCTTATTTTCAGTTTTGGGTCCTTTACTGACTAGTCGATTACATTAGTGATTATTGATCCGGGAATAGTATGATCGCAAAATGTGATATGTACAAAGACAAATTTTTCTATGTAGTAACAATAATATTTAACTCCTTTTTACAGATTTGCAATGGTTAAACTTTTCACTCCGCCTCAGACCACAGTTAAACGAATTGAAATTCAGTAACTACAATTTTTTCACACGCCTACGCGAGAAGTCAAACCGAATACATTAATTAATCAAAGTTGAAACTCAATCAGAAACATAAAAAATATCACACACCTTTCACTTTCTCCATTTTAGCCGAATTGCAATGGTCAAGCCTTTCACCCGCATTAGACCTACAGTTTAACGTGGAAACCGATTACTCTCTTCTTTTTTAAAAAATATAATTAAAGGAATAAATATATTTATAATTTCTTTATTATAAAATCCTCTCGATTACATTAGTGATTATTGATCCGGGAATAGTGTTACTGAAAAACATGGTCATGCACAATGTAGATTTTTTCTATGTAGTAATAATAATAATAATAATTAACTTTCTCGCCGATTTGTTCCCCGCATTAGACCTACAGTTTAACGTGGATTCAGAAATACATCTCGTCAGGGAATGATTGCTCACTATTTCACATCATAATTTCATCGAGATAATTCAAGCTCATATACAGGACCTGCATTGTCTATAAGATTTGTGGCGCGTGGAACATGCAGTCTTCAGAAGATCTGGACATCTGCTCTGTGGATCAGTTCAAGAAAATGGATAACCCGAACCTTGCGATGTAGGAATTTTTTCCATGGAACCGTAACCACTGATACATTCTCGGTACGGATTGCAATACTTATTGAGGTACTTCTTGTCCTTGTATCTTCCTCATGTACACCTTCCACATTGTGTCCAACCACGCAGAAGCTCTTTCCAAAATTGTAGCAAGATACAAAAAGTGTAATGAAAAAGAACAGCTTCAGAGTTCATTCACACCTTGCGTACACTTATCTCGTGTACACAATGTACACCTTCCACATTGTGTCCGACAGCACAGAAGCTCCAAAATTGTTGTGAAAGTGTAATGAAAAAGAACAGCTTCAGAATTCATTCACACCATGCGTACAATTATCTCGTGTACGCAGTGTACACCTTCCACATTGTGTCCGACACACTATTTTTCTTCTACGCTAGAGAATACACATCTGAAATCCACGGCTTGCACCGCTCAACTGCGTACGCAGGCGTAGAGATATCCCCAGATAGTAGCAGGAGTCACTTTATTAGGCGTAAATGGCTTGTTCAGGTTGAGTTGTCAGATACCACTTTTTATTTTAATTGTTCAGGTATACATTATTAAGGAGAGTTGCCAGATACCTTTTTAATTGTTCAGGTATACATTATTAAGTTGCCAGATTGTACCATATATTTAATTAATTCTTAAAAGTTGGCTTAGAACTCCGCTAGTAGGTTCAGAAGGTTTAACCAGCCATTTGATATAATTGTTTACAACCAAAAGAATTAAATAAAACAACATTACATCATTCTGTTTATTATAAATGTATAGAAAATAAATATACATTTGAATGATCAATTAAAAATAATAATAGTTTAAGAAATATGAACGAGGAATATGCATATAACACTAGGCAACAAATTTCAACTTTTTTTTTTGTTACAGACACGTGAACTACTGATTCCTACTAAAGCGCTGATGCTGATTTCAGATCTGATATCAAAATTTCTCTATCACGTCCAGATTTTGTGTAACCGAAAACCCCTATTTTTCACTTTTTTTCTCACCCGCTTCTATTACGAAAGCCGTCTAAGCTACTTTTCCGTGCCACGTTTTATGTTAAGCGTTAGTATTTTGTTGTTACTACTGAAAGGCAAATTCCTGTTCTTAAGTGAAACTTTGGTGTGTGCTCTTCCTTTGTCGCTTGTAGGATGACGAGCTCTCCTTCTGCAGGAACCAACAATAATCTCCCATCATATTTCGATTGAAATTACCTTGATATCTGTTTTCCATAACTGAGATCTGTTGGTGGAAGCGCTCACCATGCTCGTCACTTCCAGCCCCAAGGTTGGCCGGGAAGAAGTCAAGATGAGAATGTAAAAAATGAATTTTCAAAGACATTCTGCATCCCATTATTTCATAAGATTTAAGCATGTTTTCTACGAGTTTACGGTGGTTTTCAGCTTTGTGGTTTCCAAGAAAATTTTTGACAACTTCAACGAAAGATGTCCATGCTCCTAGTTCATTCTCATTTAGGTTAGATGGAAACGATGAGTCGTGGATGACACTGCGGATCTGTGGTCCAGTGAAAACTCCAGCTTCTAGCTTAGCATCTGTCAATATTCCTTTGAATTTATCCTTTAAATATTGGAAACCACTACCTTGATGATCCATACTTCACGAAATTTTTCATAAGGCCAAGTTTAATGTGAAGTGGTGGAAGATGTACTTTCTGAGGGTCAATAAGTGCTGGGTGTTTCACATTGTATTTACCAACAACATGTTCAGTTCTAGATGGCCAATCATGTTTTTTGTAGTGGTTCTTGTCATCTCTGCTGTTCCATAGACACAAAAAGCACATATGCTTTGTGTAGCCCAACTGTAACCCAAGAAGTAATGATACAACTTTAAGGTCGCCACAAATATTCCATGTGTGGTCCTTATATTTGATGAGTCTTAGCAGCAGTTTCATCGATTCATAAGTCTCATTAAGGCCAGTGGCATGTGCTACAGGTATTGAAGGTTTTTCATTGCCGTTGTGCAGTAATACAGCTTTAAGGCTAGCTTTACTAGTCAATGAACAGTCTCCATTCTTTTGGATCATAGCGACAGCCAATCCCTTGCATCAGACCACTGATATCGTGGCAGAAACAAACGTTTTCTTCCTGTAAGTAAAATGATGAAAACTGCAAATGGCGATGGCGGAAATGGGAAACTTTGGTGTTTGGTTGGAGAAGATTAAATTCTTGAAGTCTTGAACCAAGCAACTCTGCCTTTTCTTTTGGTAATTCCAAATCGCGCACTAAGTCATTTAACTCCGCTTGACTTAACAAATGTGGGGAAATATTTGCATCTGGAACATATATGCCATCTTTCCCTGTTTCTATATCACTAGCAGAATCTTCAGATGAACTGCTGTCTGTTATCGTTGCTGGTGGAACTGGTGGTGGATTTGTTTCATCATGTGGTACTGGTTTCATTGCTGATTCGCAGTTTGGGTACGTGATCTTTGATTTGTTTTTCTTTGTGAAACCAGCAATCTTTGTCAAACAAAAATAACAATCATTGAAGTGATTTTTTGGCTCACGCCAAACCATGGGGACAGAACGGCATAGCTTTTCTTTTACCATTCATCCAAGCTATTAACTTAGTCAAAATAACACTTGTAGGCAAGTTTAATCTTTGTTGTTATGTTTCTACGTTGTGGCTTAGGTATATATTGTCCACAGACAAAGCAGAAGTTGTCTGGGTGATTTACACAAGCACGTCTATTTGATGCCATTTTGAATTACCATACAATATCTGAAAAAACGTAGAAAGTAATTATTACGATGTGCAAAATAAAAAGAAATACACACCGTAGTACAAAACAAATGCTATAAAAACACACAAGTCACCACAACCTGTCACTTGCTCATCAGCAGAGAGCTTCAACAACCGTTCTGCTTGACTTACCGTTGGGCCGTTTCCAGTTACTATGCTCTTGACTCAGTGTTGCCAACTCGGGATAAATTTTATTTATCAAAATTGTTCGAATTTGTATATAGTTGGCAAAAAAAATTGGTTAACCTTGAAAAGCAAGTTTCATATTACTGGCATTAAGCCGATTAAAACCAAAATCTGGACGTGGTGGAAAATTTTACTAAAAGTGATTTGCATTTTACACAAAATCTAGACGTGATAGAAAAAATCTAATTATAGATTTGAAATCAGCATACCGAAATTAGCTAGGAGCACCTATTTGGTCTTCTGTAACAAAATCTTTGTTGCCTAGTGTAATCAAAAAATATATCCGTCAATATAACTACAGGAGAAATATATATATATATACAGGGTGGGCCGTAAGTTTCCATACATAGGAAAAATAAACATTTTTTATGGACAACCATTTTTATTTATATAATATGCTCTACATGGTTGCCATTGTTTTGAAAACACATTTCAATACGTGTTCCCCACTGTTGATGAACACGCATTAGCACAGTTGACGTTATGCTTGTAATGGCGTTGGTGATACGTTCCTTTAGATGATTTATGTCTCGTATCTTTTCCTGATACACCATGGCCTTCAAGTGCCCCCAAAGATAGAAATCAAGGGGGGTGAGATCTGGGGATCTGGGAGGCCACTCCACAGGACCACGCCAACCAATCCAAGCATCCGGAAACTGCTGATCCAAATACCGACGCACGTGAAGACCATAATGAGGTGGAGCTCCATCTTGCTGGAAGTAAACTGGGAAGTTACCTTCCTCGTTTAGCAGGGATGGGAAAATCTCTTCTTGCAACATGTTAAGATACCTTTCGGCATTAAGATTTCCACTGACAAAAATTGGTCCAATAATTCTGTCACCCCATATCCCGGCCCACACCATCACTTTACCGGCACCTTGCATCTTCGTCGGACTCAGCCAGTTAGGGTTAGCATTACTCCAATAACGTATGTTTTGCCGATTAACCTCTCCATTGACGTAAAAATTTGCTTCATCAGTAAACAAGATCTTACAAACGCATATTCTTAGGGTATCTGAAACAAAAACAAACGTTTAAATTTTCCTATGTATGGAAACTTACGGCCCACCCTGTATATATATATATATATATATACGCACAATTATGGAGATATATAGAAAATAAATATACATTGGAATGATGAAAAATAAGAAATAATATAACCATCAACATAGCAGAAGTATATACACACAACTAAATAAATAAATACATACACTTTATCTTCTACCGCGCAACATAAGAAATAATATAGCCATCAATATAGCTGAAATGTACACACACACACACACACACACACATGAATATGTTAAATATATAAATACATTTAACTTTTTTCAAAATACTAAACTCGCACTTAAAACCGAGTATACAATTACACCATTATTGCTCTGCATTACGCAGTATACGCGGTTTAATAATATTTCACCGCTTAAAGTATAGGGAAACCTATACTCGATATGAAGGGCTTTCACATCGTTCAGTACTATTTTTGTTCCCACTTTACAACCGGTTGGTAAGTTATCTTTAATTACGTCTAGAATACAATCAAAAGCACGCACAAAGAGTTCATCGTCAGCCACATTATTAAACACAAGTTTATAAACACGCCTTTCCAATCGAGGGTTTATTTCTACCGACCCGAGCTTTTCAATCATGAACTCATCTTCACTCAACATAGCGGCAATTGAAATAATCTTCTAAATCGTTACGACAACTGCTCGTTATATAAATTTCGGTTTTAATGTTTTAACACGCTGAATACGCATCAGACAGTTCCCGTCAGGGTAATTTCATGAACTAGGCACATTTTATAACGGTTTTATTGTTTTACCACTCACCATTTCCACAAACTAAACGTCTTCACACTCCGGTGCACTATTTGAGAAACGTATGACCATATTTTTCCTTTTTATTTAACAGATGATACTCGTCTCTAAAGTCTGCTAAAAACTCACGCAGGGCACTAGCCACAACCTCACTACGAACCTCATCATGATATACATGTATATAGTGATAAAAATACTTCAGATTGTCCATGATGACGACATTTACATTTTCAACCGAAGTGTACGAGTGCTCGGTATGGTGTAACATGATATAATACCGCTTGTTACACCACTCCTCTACAAGACTATTCATATCTGCTGCTTCTCTTCTGCACGCGTTGTTTCTTTTACTTCACGGTATATGTGAGACTATAAAGCTTAGCTCTACAGCATACTTCAATACATCGTCTGTGCAACGAAAGCCTACAACGCTCTCACCAGAATAACCATAGAGTATTTGTACATCTTGCTCCTTCGCACGGTCCAATGTGGTTTTAAAAGAGGCAAAGGAGGGGGGAATAGGAAGTTTTTCGGTATCCACCACATCTTGACACTTTGCTGAATACCATTTCATAAACGTTGAACAAGCAATATTAAAAGGTAGCCATTTTCTTCTACGCGGGCGAATACACGTCTGAGCTCAATGACACTGCAATCAACTGACCACGCAGGGAATCCCAGGTAGTAGCATGACTCACGTTGCTGGTCTTCCAGTGGGCGAGCTTAGAACTTTCACCTGTGTGCACACACACACACACACACATCTCTGTATATATTATGTGAATGAAAATCAGAAAAAATGCCAAAAGTACATTAATTTAAAGCAAATGAATTTTCTCTTAAGAGATTCAATTATTAAAACCAATATTAACAATATAAGAAACTAATTATTTAAACGCCGTTCTATTTACTTTCTTTCAGTTATTAAAACGAATCCAAAATATTAACTCTTAGAATGTATTGTTTTAACATTATGTTGAGAAGAGTAGGAAATTGAACCAGGAACGCCAAAGAATCACACATGTTTACCTCGAGGCCTTTTTGAAAGGTACGATCGAATGCAAAGGAATTTGGTCCCTTGCTACTGAAATGTATATAAAATTCTATTTTATTAAATGCGTTGATTATATGTCTACTTGCAAATTTGTATGGCATCATCATCTTAGATAACATCTGTTATTGAATTGGGAAGGTATATTATTATACATTTTTCAAAATTCACACACAAAATATATATATATATATATATATATATATATATATATATGTGTGTGCGCGCGCGCGTGATCCTCACTTTCTCTGACAAAAATGTGTGTGTTAATTTTGAAAAATGTATAATAATAATAAACCTTTCCATTTTTTATTCATACATTTCAATAAACTAAGATGATGATGCCATACAAATTTGCAAGAGAAATAATCAACGCATTTAATAAAAACATTTTTTTTATTTACAAGGAATTCAAACGCATGGATAGAGAGCAAGTTGACCCAAATTCCTTTGCATTCGATCATACCTTTCAAAAAGGCCTCGGGGTAAACAGGTGTGATTCTTTGGCGTTCCTGGTTCAATTTCCTACTCGTCTCAACATAATGTTAAAACAATACATTCTAAGAGCTAATATTTTGGATTCGTTTTAATAACTGAAAGTAAATAGAACGGCGTTTAAATAACTAGTTTCTTATATTGTTAATATTGGTTTTAATAATTGAATCTCTTAAAAGGAGAAAATTCATTTGCTTTAAATTTACTTTCGGCATTTTTTCTGATTTTCATTCACATAATATATACAGAGATGTGTGTGTGCACACAGGTGAAAGTTCTAAGCTCCGCCCACTGGAAGACCAGCAACGTGAGTCATGCTACTACCTGGGATTCCCTGCGTGGTCAGTTGATTGCAGTAAGTCCTTGAGCTCAGACGTGTATTCGCCCGCGTAGAAGAAAATGGCTACCTTTTAATATTGCTTGTTCAACGTTTATGAAATGGTATTCAGCAAAGTGTCAAGATGTGGTGGATACCGAAAAACTTCCTATTCCCCCCTCCTTTGCCTCTTTTAAAACCACATTGGACCGTGCGAAGGAGCAAGATGTACAAATACTCTATGGTTATTCTGGTGAGAGCGTTGTAGGCTTTCGTTGCACAGACGATGTACTGAAGTATGCTGTAGAGCTAAGCTTTATAAAGTCTCACATATACCGTGGTCTCACATATACCGTGAAGTAAAAGAAACAACGTGTGCAGAAGAGAAGCAGCAGATATGGATAGTGAGTCTTGTAGAGGAGTGGTGTGACAAACGGTATTATATCATGTTACACCATACCGAGCACTCGTACACTTCGGTTGAAAATGTAAATGTCGTCATCATGGACAATCTGAAGTATTTTTATCACTATATTCATGTATATCATGATGAGGTTCGTAGTGAGGTTGTGGCTAGTGTCCTGCGTGAGTTTTTAGCAGACTTTAGAGACGAGTATCATCTGTTAAATAAAAAGGAAAAATATGGTCATATGTTTCTCTCAAATAGTGCACCGGAGTGTGAAGAAGTTTAGTTTGTGGAAATGGTGAGTGGTAAAACAATAAAACCGTTAAAAAATGTGGCTAGTTCATGAAATTTACCCTGACGGGAACTGTCTGGTGCGTATTCAGGGAGTGTTAAAACATTAAAACCGAAATTTATATAAGGAGCAGTTGTCGTAACGATTTAGAAGATTATTTCAATTGCCGCTATGTTGAGTGAAGATGAGTTCATGATTGAAAAGCTCGGGTCGGTAGAAATAAACCCTCGATTGGAAAGGCGTGTTTATAAACTTGTGTTTAATAATGTGGCTGACGATGAACTCTTTGTGCGTGCTTTTGATTGTATTCTAGACGTAATTAAAGATAACTTACCAACCGGTTGTAAAGTGGGAACAAAAATAGTACTGAACGATGTGAAAGCCCTTCATATCGAGTACAGGTTTCCCTATACTTTAAGCGGTGAAATATTATTAAACCGCGTATACTGCGTAATGCAGAGCAATAATGGTGTAATTGTAGACTCGGTTAAGTGAGAGTTTAGTATTTTGAAAAAAAAGTTAAATGTATTTATATATTTAACGTGTGTGTGTGTGTGTGTATACATTTCAGCTATATTGATGGCTATATTATTTCTTATGTTGGGCGGTAGAAGGTAGTATATGTATTTATTTATTTAGTTGTGTGTGTATATTTCTGCTATGTTGATGGTTATATTATTTCTTATTTTTTATTTTTGATCATTCCAATGTATATTTATTTTCTATATATCCATAATTGCGTGTATATGTATATGTGTGTATGTATATATATAATATATATATATATATATATATATATATACAGGGTGTTTGAAAACTTTCTGTACAAATTGTAATGGGGGATAGGCAACACCAAGACAAACCCTTTTCGTCTATAAGTGTATGTCCACTGACGTCACCATTCGGCGCGAGAGGGCGCCGCTGCAATTGGCTAAAAGGTGAAGTGGGCTAGACTCGCGCTTGCCGCGGGTATTCTTAAATCGGACGTAGTACGCGTAACATGTTTATTTAAAAAAGGCATGTTTATTTAAAGGTGCTGAAAGTTGCGACCGGTAGCATCAATGCATGCCCGACAGCGTCGAAGCATTGACCGACGTACACGTCGAAAGATTCCCGGCATTTCGTGAACAGTTCCAGCGGCGACAGCGATTCTTGCTACAAGGTCTTCTTCTGAGTAAATGGGAGTCTCGTACGCGAGGTTCTTCATGTGTCCCCACAGGAAAAAATCGAGGCATGTTAAATCGGGCGATCTCGGTGGCCAGGCTACGGGCCCACCCCGGCCTATCCATCGGTCCCCAAAAGTGGCGTTCAGATAATCCCGCACATCGTTGCTGGAGTGTGCTGGGGCCCCGTCGTGTTGAAACCACATTCGTCTACGAATAGCCACGGGAACATCTTCCAGCAGTTCCGGCAACGTTTCTTCAAGAAATATCCGATAAACCCGCCCGTCGAGTCGGGCAGGCAGCAGGTACGGCCCAATCAACTTGTCATGGACGATATCCGCCCAAACATTGACGGCGAACCGTTCTTGATGAGCATGCACCCGTGTAGCATGTGGATTTGCGTGCGCCCACACGTGAGAATTGTGCATGTTAAACACACCCTCACGTGTGAAACGCCTCATCTGAGAACAGCACATAAGCCGGAAAATTAGGCTGCACCGCTGTCTGCTGCAGAAACCAGCGTGCGAATTCCACACGAAGAGGGTAATCCCGAGGTTGTAATGCCTGGACTCTCTGACGATGAAACGGATGTAACTGCTGCTCGTGCAACATTCTCCAGACCAGGTCGTGGTTCACACCGAGGATACGTGCAACACCTCGCGTGCTTGCGCTTGGATTGTCCTCAAATCGCCGTAGGATTTCTTCTTCCATGTCAGGAGTGCGCACGTTTCTCTCCCGACCAGTGTCATGCATGTTTGCATAGAATGTTCCAGTTTCTCGCAGTCGCCGATGCAAATGCGCAAACGTTTGGTGGTTTGGCACACGTCTGTTTGGGAAGCGCTGTCGGTACAACCTCAGCAGCTCTTCCGTTTCCATTGGCAGCCCCATACACCATATGCATGTCAGCCATCTCAGCAGTCGTGAAGCGCTCCATGTTACGCGTACTACGTCCGATTTAAGAATGCCCGCGGCAAGCGCGAGTCTAGCCCACTTCACCTTTTAGCCAATTGCAGCGGCGCCCTCTCGCGCCGAATGGTGACGTCAGCGGACATACACTTATAGACGAAAAGGGTTTGTCTTGGTTTTGCCTATCCCCAATTACAATTTGTACAGAAAGTTGTCAAACACCCTGTATATATATGTATATATATATATATATATATATAATATATATATATATATATATATATATATATATTTCTCCTGTACTGTTATATTGACGGATATTTTTTGATTATATGCATATTCCTCGTTCATATTTCTTAAACTACCGTATTATTATTTTTAATTGATCATTCAAATGTATATTTATTTTCTATATATTTATAATAAACAGAATGATGTAATGTTTTTATTTAATTCTTTTGGTTGTAAACAATTATATGAAATGGCTGGTTACGCCTTCTAAACCTACTAGCGGAGTTCTAAGCCAACTTTTAAGAATTAATTAAATATATGGTACAATCTGGCAACTTAATAATGTATACCTGAACAATTAAAATGGTATCTGGCAACTCTCCATAATAATGTATACCTGAACAATTAAAACAAAAAGTGGTATCTGGCAACTCAACCTGAACAAGCCATTTACGCCTAATAAAGTGACTCCTGCTACTATCTGGGGATATCTCTACGCCTGCGTACTCAGTTGAGCGGTACAAGCCGTGGATTTCAGATGTGTATTCTCTAGCGTAGAAGAAAAATAGTGTGTCGGACACAATGTGGAAGGTGTACACTGCGTACACGAGATAAGTGTACGCATGGTGTGAATGAACTCTGAAGCTGTTCTTTGTCATTACACTTTCACAACAATTTTGGAAAGAGCTTCTGTGCTGTCGGACACAATGTGGAAGGTGTACATTGTGTACACGAGATAAGTGTACGCATGGTGTGAATGAACTCTGAAGCTGTTCTTTTTCATTACACTTTTTGTATCTTCTTGCTACAATTTTGGAGAGAGCTTCTGTGTTGTTAGACAATGTGGAAGGTGTACATGAGGGAGATACAAGGACAAGAAGTACCTCAATAAGTATTGCAATCCGTACCGAGAATGTATCAGTGGTTATGGTTCCATGGAAAAAATTCCTACATCGCAAGGTTCGGGTTATCCATTTTCCTGAACTGATCCACAGAGCAGATGTTCACATCTGTTCTGAAGACCGCATGTTCCACGCGCCACAGATCTTATAGACAATGTAGGTCCTGTACATGAGCTTGAATTATCTCGGTGAAATAGTGAGCAATCATTCCATGACGAGATGTATTTCTGAATCCACGTTAAACTGTAGGTCTAATGCGGGGAACAAATCGGCGAGAAAGAGTTAATTATTATTATTATTACTACATAGAAAAAATCTACAATGTGCATTACCATGTTTTGCAGTAACAC
>JAJOZX010003171.1:247500-297500 GCA_023014485.1 Bathynomus jamesi | reverse complement strand
TGTTTTTTCTGCCCTATTTGGGCTGAGCAACTCTAGGAAGACGTACGGTCCTGATGGTGTTCCTCCTCTTCTTAAGAACCATGCTTCTGTGCTAATACCCTGCCAAAGCAAACTCTTTCGTCTTTGCCTCTCCTCTGGTACTTTTCCTTCCTGCTGGAAGTTCTCTTTCATTCAGCCTATCCCAAAGAAGGGTGACCGCTCTCAATCCTCCAACTATCGTCCAATTGCTTTGATTTCTTGCCTTTCCAAAGTTTTTGAATCTATCCTCAATAGGAAGATTTTTAAACACCTCTCTTACAATCTTCTTTCAGATCGTCAGTATGGATTCCGTAAGGGACGCTCTACTGGCGATCTTCTTGCATATCTCTCTGACTCTGTCATCCTCCTTTCGGGATTTCGGTGAAACTTTTGCTATTGCGCTAGACATATCAAAAGCTTTTGATAGTCTGCCACAAATCTTTAATTTCGAAATTTTCCTCCTTCGGTTTTTATCCTTCCATCTGTGCCTTCATTTCTAATTTCCTTTCTGGCCGATCTATAGCTGCAGTTGTAGATGACCACTGTTCTTCTCCTAAAACTATTAACAGTGGTGTTCCTCAGGGTTCTGTCCTGCCACCCACTCTTTTCCTTTTATTTATTAATCATCTTTTATAATTCGCACTTCCTGTCCTATTCACTCCTATGCCGATGATTCCACTCTTCACTTCTCCACCCGTTTCCCAAAGCGTCCCTCGCAGCAGTCACTCCATGATTCGCGTAGGACGGCTATGGTACACCTGACCTCTGATATATCTGATTGGGGCAGAGAAAACCTTGTGACTTTTACTTCCTCAAGAACTCGGTTCTTCCATCTGTCTACTCGTCACAATCTTCCACACAACTATCCCCTTACCTTCAACAACACAACTCAATCCTCCTCCTTTTAATATTCTTGGAGTTTCCTTTTCTCATGATCTTTCCTGGAAAGATCACACGTACTTTTTCTAAAACAGTTCTAAGAGGTTAGGTGTGCTGTACCGCCACTGCAGTTTCTTCACCCCAACTCAGTTACCCTGTACAGGGGTCTTGTTCGCCCCTGTATGGAGTATGCCTCTCATGTGTGGGGTGGTTCAACCCCCACAGCCGTACTTGACCGAGTGGAATCAAAGGCTTTTCGTCTCATCAATTCCCCGCCCCTTACTGATTTTCTTCAATTTTTCTCTTTGCCGCAATGTTGCCTCACTCTCTCTTTACTATCGCTATTATAACGGACATTGCTCTTCTGAACTCTAACTGCATGCCTCCTCCTTTAAGGAGAGCACGCAGTACCAGACTTTCTACACTTTCTCGTTCCTTTTCTGTCCAACTATCTAATGCAAGGGTTAATGGGTATTTTAAGTCTCATCTAATCAACCGGTCCACTCGAAGTCTTCCTCAATCCATATTTCCTCCTGTCTATGACCTCCCATCTTTCAAACCAGTCTCTTCAGTCATCTCGACAACCCTGGACCTTAATTTTGGCTCTTCTATAGGAGGGGCGCTTTTGCGGGCATTTGCCCCTGGCCCCTCCTTCCTGCATAAAAAGAAGTTATAGTAGTTGATTTTTGGAATGACTTGCCACATCATGTGGTGAACAGCAGCTCATTAGTTAATTTTAAGAAAAATTTCGACACTTTCATGAATGAGATAGTTTGTGGATTGTAAATAGTCTATAGTCTTAGCTGAAGTTATGTAGACCAGTGTTTCTGAAACTGGTGAATGGTTCACCCAAGGGTGAATGAAATTTTAGTTGCGATGAATGTAGGGTGAAAGATGTTCAAAACATGATTTAAAAATGTTAACTGGTGTGTGATGCTTGTCATTCATTGTTTTTCTGTTTCGTTCAGGTGGTAAAAATACAAAAAAAGGAAACGCCTAAGAAATTAGTTTATGTTGCCTTTTCGAACGACGTGACGACATGAGTCCTGTATAATTGTATATACAGAGAAAGGGAACTGGGAAAGTAACAAATCTAAAGGAGATGAAGTCCGGGGTAAATGAAATTTTGATAATAACTCAAGGGTGAATGGCACTGAAAAAGTTTCAGAAGCACTGATGTAGACTACTTTGGTAGCTCTGTAAATAGTTTTATATTACTTAGCTGACTCGAGATTGACATTTTGCACAATTTTTTTATAAAATATAGTCATGACTTGGAGAACTTCGAAAGGCTCGAGTGGTTTCATGTGTTCCAAATGAAATGTAATGTAATGAGTACAGATTTAATATTCGAAGTCTTTCCTAATAGTTTAGGTCTTTGCAGCCGTCACTCTTGGTTGTGAAGTGTCTTTGAATTTCTTCCAGTTCATTATTTTCTTCCTTTTTATACAGGATGGTGCAAAAGTCCCTATATATTTTGCTGAAATAATGACATTTTTATATTCTACACGTCATAGATGATGATGGATGTACGAGAACGTGTGATGGTAGTAACACTACGTATCCAAGGGGAGCGGTGCAAAGAAATTCGAGAAAAATTCAAAAGGTAGTTTTACAAACCATGACCTACAGACAAACCATTTTGCGAGCTGGTCAATAAATTTAAAAGAACAGGATCTGTTCATGATGAGGCAAGATCTGAACGTCCCAGGTACCTCTCGAGAAAATGTCGAATTGGTAAGAGATACCTTTTGAAACAAATTCTAGAATATCAACTTGTACAGCATCACGTAAACCGAGCATACCAAAAACGACTGTTCTAAAGATTTTAAAATCAACATTAAAAAAGAAAAGTTACCATATTCAAATGCTACAAGAGTTACACGAAGATGATTAGCCAAGACGAGCCGCCATGTGCATAGAATTGATTGAAAAAATTCATACCAGAAACTTGTTGAACCACATTTTCGTTAGCGATGAGGCGACATTCCACACATGCGGAAAGGTTATTCGACATAATTGCCGTATCTGGGCTAGTGAAAAACCAACCGAGTTCTACGAATGGGAGAGATTTTCCCAAAGTTAATGTCTGGTTGGGTCTGACAAGATCGAAGACCTACGGACTTTTTTTTTTGCAGAAGCTACAGTATCGGGGCCAGTTTATTTTGACATGCTTCATCAGTTTCTTGAACCCCAGCTCCGTTCAGATGGTATTTTCGACACTGGTGTCTTTCAACAAGATGAACTCCATGTCACTATGCAAACATCGTTCAGGCGTACCTTGATGAGCTCTTACAAATCGCTGGATTGGACGTGGTGGTAACAGGCCCTGGGCAACACGATCTCCAGATGTAACACGATTAGACTTGTTTGCGTGGGGCTATATAAAGTCTGATGTTTACAAAACAAAAGTTACATACTTGCAGGATCTGCGAACACGCATTGTCGCGGCCAGGGGCGCATTTACAGTGTGCGGGGCCTTGGGCAAACTATTTCTCGGGATGTATTATTTTAGTGTGTTAATGAATGACAATACTTTGTAATGCACATAACAGATATATTTTTTTAACACACGCAAAACACGCATGCGGAAGCCATTCGGCTTATTAATGTGATATTAAAGACTATAACTTAACTATGTACACATACAGTGTATACAGCTACACTAGTAGGCTACAAAGTTGTAATGCACTTAATAAACATCTACACGTTATTGTAATGCACTTAATAAACATCTACACAGTTATTGTAATGCACTTAATAAACATCTACACAGTTATTGTAATGCACTTAATAAACATCTACACAGTTATTGTAATGCACTTAATAAACAGCTAAACTGTACAGCTTACTGTACTGTAGATAGTGTGTAGATTTGTAATTAATATTACATAGGACGCTTCCTGGCTTTTTGTTTGGAAAACTTCGTGATTGTGTCCTCGAAACTCACCGACTGCAACACCTCATGCTCTGTACTCAACAGCGCCAGGGACAAAAGGCGCTCCTGGCCCATTGTGGAGCGAAGGTAATTTTTGATTAGTTTGAGTTTCAAGAATGAACGTTCACCAGAACAGTTCGTGACAAACATACACAGGTATATTCTCATTGCTATTTCCATGTTTGGGAATGTTCCTTTCAGTTCGTTTGTGTTCATATGCCGATAAAATTTGTTGCACACGTCTTCACGTTTCGTCTGGGATTCTTTCATTTTCGGTGAGTTCCATTAGGGCAGCGAACTGCACAACTTCTGTTACCAGCTCTTTCTCCAGAAGGAAATCCAAAAATCCAAATCTTTTCTGCAGGACAGCGTACGCTTCTAGACGAGTGTTCAGAGTGGTACACAGTTTATCAATTATCGGTAGAAATGTAGTGGTCCGAAATGAATCTCTTGGTGTCAGGTTCGTATCTTCGGCAGTTCCGATTTCGTCATGATGGCGCTTTCTCTTCTTTGTGCGTTGAGTCGATTCCTTGTATACTCGATGACCACACTTTCCGATGCCCTGGTCCTCGAATTCGTCAAATCTTGATCTGAGATCTTCAACAAATTGCAGTAGTGATTTCAGCAAGAGGGTGGCTGAGTCTAACGACATTCCTTGTTTTTGCAGAGATGCATTCGTTTTTTGAAATCGTTCGAGAAAAGTGTTCCATAAAACCAATAAAATGGCTGTTTCGAGTTGTTGAAGCTGTTTAGACAATCTCCTGGCTTCGATCCTGGCTTCCGCAGTTTGGCTGGTATCTGCTGCTAGCTCATCCAGTACCACGATATTCTCGGCATAGCCTTCGGTTAAAGATTGGACGGCATCTAATCTGGCTGACCAGCGGGTATCGGAGAGACCTTTGTCGACCATTAGTTTCCAACTACGGAAACTACTATCGAGAACCTCTACATGTCGACGCCATCGGTATGTCGAGGAGACGTGAAACGTGTAGACATTCTGAATGAGCATAAACAATTCAACGGCTGCTGTGCAACTGTCCACTGCTGATTTACCCACAAGATTTAGTGAGTGGCACATGCATGGCACAAACTCAGCATACGGAGATTTTAACTTGATGTGGCTCTTTACGCCGTTGTATTTCCCTGCCATATTGCTTGCGTTATCATAGACTGTCCTCTGCAGTCTCCATTTCGAATGCCTTGCGTCTCCAGAAAGTTGAGGACCACGTCGGCGATTCCTTTCCCTGTATGAGTGTTCATAGGTATGAACTGTAGAAATTGCTCGACGGACCCAGACTCAACCACATATCGGACGGTGAAGCACAGTTGATCGGTGTGGGAAACATCAGGCTAGTCGACGGATAGAGAGTAATATTTTGACTGCTGGATTTCTCGGATAATCGTCTGAAGTACTTTATCGGCCATCAACAGTATGAGTTCCTCGCAATAAAATGAGATATATACGAGGTGTGTCCGCTATCTTTGTTGGCATGCTCGCTTATATGCGCAGCTAGAAAACTGTCATACTTACTTAAAAGTTCCAAAATTCCGTAATAGTTGCCGTTGTTTGGTGAACCGAAACGGGAGTCGTGTCCACGAATTGCTAGTCGTCGTGACGTGATATACTTGATAACGTCGACACAGCGCCGCAAAACTTCCTGCCAGTAGTTGTACTCCTTTTCAAACTGGTTCACCAGTTTCGAATCAACACGGCCGGAGACAGACTTTCTAACCAACAAATATCTCATCGACTCCATATGTTGCTCACATTTTCCGTGTTCTTCGACCGATTGTCTCCATGCTTCCAGTCGTTGAACCAGATTGTGAACTTGCTGTCCGCCCTCGACATTAATTTACAGACCGAACAGTAAATACAGCCTGTGGACTCGGAATAGCACAGCCATGATACCTCAATCCTCTCATTCGTCAGGCTATGTTTCTTAACAAATAATGTCTTCGTACATCGGCGTGTTGTACCACTTTCAGTAGTTGATGAGTTACTGAAGTCGCTGTCATAATTTCGGCAATCTGATGTTCCCCGCTCTATCCAGAACTCTCTAAAGTCATCGGTCAGCACTTGTGGCCACAAACCAATGTCATTAATTGCATGTCCTGAAGCTGGTGGGCCTGCTGAACGCACTGACGTAGACGGGTCTTCTGAAGACGCAGCTGCTGATGTAGCGGAGGCAACTGGTGGGCCTGCTGAAGGGGTTGACGTAGACGAGTCTCCTGAATCATGATTCTGCAACAGAAACAAGAAGTAAGTTAGTAACATTAGAAATGAGTAACACTAACAAGAACAACAAATTAAACATCATCAAAGCGGATAAAACTCGGTAAAACTCGTCGCAGATGGCAAATACGTGGTTTAATTTTTTCATTTGAAATTTGCAGGGCCCATCGGGCGCGGGGCCTTGGACATTTTCCCGGTGCGCCACCCCCTAAATGCGGCCCTGGTCGCGGCAGTCACGAAAATAACCCGAGATGCTTGAGAATGTGTTCCGTAATGCAGTGGACAGATTTGAGATTTGCAGACTGTTGGTGCTCACATCCTAGACCTAAACCTTGGTAAATAAATATACATCTAATTATGTTACTCCATTTTTATCCTAACATACTACCTTTTGGGGCAAAATATAGGAACTTTTGGACCACCCTATATATGGGGACGTCAAGATTGAGTAGTATTCAAGTTTTGGTACGATCAGTATTTTCAGCAAGGGAATCGTTACTTTCTTGTCATTTCTTTTAAAGGTTCTCAGTAATTCCCGTAATTCTTTTTCCTTTGTTTATCGTTATCTGATTTTATTTCAGTTTTCATATCGTCGGTCTTTATAACCCCCCAAATCTATCGCTTTCTTGCTGCTTTGAATTTCTTGTATATCTGGGGCATAACATTCTATCTGTTTTAATTAATTTCGTCCATATCTCAAGGGCTGAAATTCTCCAGTGTTAAATTTTTGTCCATGTATATTCTGTTTGTGTCCGTCTGCAGAGCTTGAACCCCTCCTGCATTTCTAATTGTTATGCTGTTTTATGTGTAATCACTAAAGGATGTTACTCTACTATTGTTGGTTACTTAATGTTTATCTGTTAGCATGATAATGAATAGGAGTGGGGCTACTGCTCCTTGTGATGATGAGCTTCGTACTTCTAATTCTGATGATATTCCTTTGATTTTTACAACTTGACGTTCTCTGAGAAAGTTATATATCCATTTTCCCACTTTGCCCATTATTCCCATATCCTTCGTGTAACCTCGGGGAATGCCCTTCGGTAATGATCTCAAACTGACCCACCTCACTTTTTATTGTATACTGCTATTTTTTATTTTATTGGGTTCAGAATCCCAGCTGAGCCGTGAACGGCCAAGCTCTGAGGGCCAGTTTAACCTACAGCCCAAGTTAAGCTAGACTAAAAACTTACGGACTTGGAGGTCCTATTAGGTCCTACCTCAGGGTTGCTGACTCGATGTGGGCCTACCTTAGGCCTCAGTTACATAAAATTAAGATAAAAAACAAAAGGGGCACCATTTATGGTGTTCTTTCTAAACCTTGCAACAACACCACAATCTATGCCATTGCACGATGCAACAACCAGACTGAATTGCAAGAGAGCTCTCTATAAGACCACGCCCTGTAAGTGCCGCATTCAACAAAAGAGTAGGCAGGACGCGCAGTGCCCCCAAAAAATGTCACGTGCCCAAACAATGATGCCACAAGAGCCCAAAAATGCTAGCTCTAAATTAAGTGAATTTTTCACTAACCTTACAATTATGAGATGGATATATATATACACACACACCTTAACTTAATATATACAAGAAATGCTGCATCAATCAGCTTTGTCATCATATCGCCTTGGGACAACAATGGCTCTTCCTCTTCTAGATTTTCTAACATATACAAAGACTGAAATTATCTGAATTTATAAAGATTTCTAAATGCATTCGTAAGACTTTCACATGAAATGTTCACTTAGGCTTTATGATTTGTATTTTAGACTTCCATCAGCCCATATTACATTCTATTAAAAAGGCCATGCCAAGGCTGTACAATTTTATTACATTCTACTGGGTGTGTATAGATAAGGTAACCAGATTTTCTAGAGTTAAAAGCGGGACATCTCTTCAATAATGAATAGAAAATATTGCTCTCGCTTACATCCAATAGCCTAGTGGTATAGAATAGGTTGTAACCTGAAATTATATTTACTGAATGCACAAAAATAACCTGCTTACCTTTCAATTATCGTACTTTTCACATGTATTTTCATGTGTATTTGCCAGACATGGGCAGTAAATACTTTAGGTGTATTTAAATGAATACATTACTTGAAAATAAAAGTAATTAAATACTAAATAAAATTCAGGTTTTCAGAAAGTACTTAAATACTAAATACATTACTCCTAAAATGTATTTAAATAAATTTCAAATACAATTTAGATACTTTTCAAAAGGCACATAAAATAACTAACATCAGCTTAGTCAAATAAAATCGAGAAATCGCAGAAGTAGACGCTGCAATTGTTTTGTGGCACAGAAGACATAGTCTTCACTTTACTACCATCTTTGGAAGTTATTCGGAAATATTTTCCATCAATATGTGGGTGCAGGTGTGATTCGCTATTTTTATTTTCACTTCCACCATCAACAACTTCTATTTTACCACCTTCTTTTCCACCACTTACACTTGCTGCAGCCATGTTACAAATGTTGTCCTCGTCTAATATGATCAATAGGCTAAGGCTAATTGCACAGTTAGCGCTGAACTTTACACAACCACATATGACGATGACTCAGGATAGACTGCCGGCTGCCGCATTGCAGTTGTGAGTCTGTGACAATCGCTACTAGAGCAGGCTGGAAGTTCCATTTTTCAAGGTGCTTCCAGAAAGTTCCAGCCTGCTAAGCCTGGAACTTTCTGGAAGCACAAGCACCTTGAAAAATGTTTTACTGTGTTGTGTGGTACCAGTTAAATACTGGGTGGTTAGTACTGTACATCCTCGCAAAATTGAAGTTCACAAAAAAGTTTTTTAAAATGTATTTAAAAACTGGTATTTACAAATACTAAATACTTTTCGAAAGTATTTAAATACATAATTAAATATACTCCCCAAAAAGTATTTATAAATACATGTATTTGAATACATATTTAAGTATTTTCAAATACATTACTGCCCATGTCTGGTATTTGCTTTACGGCAGCAAAAGTTCCTTAGTTATATTGCTTATAGGGAGTAATTTTGATAAAGCGGGACATTTAAGTTCATCATCTCCTAAAGCGGAACATTTTCGCATCCCCTAAAGTTTCTAGGGGACAGCGGGACATGTAGCTCAAAAGCGGGACAGTTCCACCGAAATCGGGACGTCTGGTCAGCTTATGTATAAAGTAACAGAAATCAGGAGACAAATCTGATACGAATTATATTAACGCGAGTGAACATGGACAAGTAATATTTATTACATGTACTTTATAACAAATGTATATTCGACAGTAAGGTTTATAAGAGGTGTTGGAATGTTTTTAAGAGTTAAAAAACAAGTTGAAACTAGTTCAGATCGGATTTCCCTCTTCACTTGCATTACTTTATACACACCCTGTACCTTCTATATTGAAAATTAAGGCAAAAAGGGTCATTTGCGAAGAATTTTAATTTTTGAGAATGCACCCAGTTAAATTGCAAAACAAAGAACTTTTATCTATTATAGCATTTAAAAAAATATATATTAGCTACTCCTTAAATTGAACGTTAGAAAGATGTTCATATGAATTTTAATTATTTTAAGTTGAAATTGCATTAATTGAAAATTTTGAAGTGATTTTGTGAAATTAGTTTCTTGTTAATTTTTGGAATTAATAATGTTGGTTTACGTCGTCGTCGTCGGCCTAGGCAAGCTACGGCTTGGGACCGTAGCGCATCTATCCGGTATAGGTTAACCTGGATGATGTAGCCATAAGCACTGCCGCTAGTTAAGTGTCAACCAGTGATTATCTCACTAGCCGTATTGAGTCCGTTAGGCGAAACTGCGACAGTACCAAAGGTGGAAAATATAACCTTTGGTTTTCTATTATTTATTTGCAAAATGGACATGGTATTAGATTAAAATAAATATTTGAATATAAATAATTAACTGACAATTGTGATATATAATTAATTATGTTTACATACAATAAAATAATATAGTATACATAAAATTAGTATTAATGTGGTTCACAATTGAATTATAATGGGGTAACTAATTTAAAATGAATTTATAACTATTCCGAAATTCAAGACGGTAAAATTAACATTTAACTTGAAACTAAAATAAGAGTATTCACTACACACTCCCCCACCAGAGAGGAAGTTCAAAGAGTTCCGAACGACACAGATTTCCGCTGAACCTTTTTGGTAGCTACTTGTACCTCACTTAAGGTTGATTCCAAAAACGCAGGCTTAAGACGATCGATAGAAACCTTGTCGACCTTGGAACCGCGCTGGATGAGAAATGATTTGCGCGTACGTCGGAGAACTCATAGGGTCCGTCATATGGACATTGGAGAGGCCGTTTTGGGACAGGTACACGAACGAAAACGTGGGTGCAAGACTGGAGGGCTGGGGAAACAAAGATGTTCTGTTGGCTAGTCAATCGAGGGGGAACAGGCTGAAGGGACTGCATGTGAGAGGAAAGTGTCTGAGCGAATTCCGTAGGATCACATGACTTATCCCCTGCAGTGAAGTAGCCACCTGGTAGCCGCAGTGTTGTTCCATAGACTAGTTCAGCCGCTGTAGTCTTCAGATCACTCTTAAATGCAGAGCGAATACCAAGCAACACGAGTGGAAGCTTATCCATCCAATGGGAGTCTTCGTGACACATAAGGGATGACTTCAGCTGGCGATGGAAGCGTTCGACGAGGCCGTTAGCTTGCGGATGATACGCACAGGTATGCGCATGTACTGTACCCAACAAGCTGGTAAACTTCTTCCAAAGCGAAGACTCAAATTGGCGACCTTGGTCAGTGATGACTTTTGTCGGCAATCCAAATCTTGATACCCATCCATGAAGAAAGGCTCTTGCAACAGTGTCCGCTTGGATATCAGGAAGTGGGATGGCTTCAGGCCATCTGGAAAAGCGGTCGAGACAGGTGAGCAGATAACGTTGGCCTTGAATACTGGAAGAGGGCCAACAATGTCTACATGAATTACCTCAAATCGCTGGGATGGGGGCGGAAATGCGTCAAAGGGGGACCTGGTGTGCCTTTGGACTTTGGCACGCTGGCAGGCAAGGCACGTTTTGGTCCAATGTTTGACATCCTTCCGCATCGAGGGCCAAACAAAGCGAGAGGTAACCAGGTGTTGCGAAGCACGGATACCAGGATGGGAGGGCTTATGAAGATCCGTGAAGACTGCTTGTCTGTGACATGGAGGGACATAAGGGCGAATAGCAGCTGTTGATACGTCGCAATAGAGGGGCACAGACAATCCTGGCATACTCATTTTCTTGAGGGAAAGTGAGTGAGTGGAGTCTTCTCTGAGCAGGTCTTGTAGTTCCGTATCCTTATCTTGATCCTGTGCAATAGCATTCCACAGTGTAGAGCTGAGGGTAACAGAAGTAATCTCTATTCTTGAAAGTGCATCCGCTGGAGTGTTCAAGACACCTTTGATGTGGCGGATATCTGTGGTAAATTGCGAGATATAATCGAGTTGCCTGATGACTCTGGGAGAGTGGTTACAGCTGTTTTTATTGAAGACAGTGACCAAAGGTTTGTGGTCGGTAAAAACACAAAAATCTCGGCCTTCAAGGAAATGTTGAAAATGCTTCACGTTTAAGTAAATAGCAAGAAGTTCACGTCCGAAAGCACTATAACGCGTTTGGGCTGGCTGCAGCTTTTTCGAGTAAAACGCGATGGGTGCTTGTTGACCGTTAATGGTTTGTTCCAACACTCCACCGATCGCAACATCTGAGGCATCGACCGTCAGAGTTAGGGGGGCATCACTGATAGGAAATGACAGAGACAATGCACTATTGATAGCATTTTTGGCATTGTCGAACGCCTGTAAACTATCGCCACACCATAACAATTTCGTTACCTTGCGTTTGTGTGTGATCATAGCGTGTAGAGGAGCAAGAACACTGGCACAGTTTTTAATGAACTTGTGGTAATAATTTACCAAACCTAGAAACCGACGTAACTCACGCTGATTATTTGGCATTGGGTAATTTTTTATCACTTCACACTTGTCCTGAAGGGGGGTAATTCCGTGCTGCGAAATCGTGTGACCAAGAAATTCCAAGGTTGGCTGTGCAAACACACACTTAGATGCATTAATAGTAACACCGTATTGTTCTAAGCGTTGAAAGAGGAGTGAAAGATGTTCCTTATGTTCCTCTTCCGTTGAGCTGGCCACAAGCAAATCATCGATGTAGGCATAAACAAAGTCTAAGCCTCTGGTGACCTCATCTATAAACCTCTGAAAGGTTTGCGCAGCATTCCGTAGCCCGAACGGCATCTTCAAAAATTCGAATAACCCAAATGGTGTACAAACTGCAGTCTTGGGAATATCCGAAGGCTCTACGGGAATGTGGTGGAAAGCCTTAACGAGATCTATTTTACTGAAGATAGATTTGCCGTGGAGAAGAGAAGTAAAGTCTTGGACATTTGGTACCGGATATCGGTCCGGGATGGTTGTCGAATTCAAAAACCGGTAATCCCCACATGGTCTCCAGTCTCCTGACTTCTTCTGGACCAGGTGTAGGGGAGAGGACCAACTGCTTTTGGAAGGTCTTATTATCCCAAGATCTATCATAAGCTGGAATTCCGATTTGGCAGCTTTCAGTTTGTCCGGGGCAAGACGTCTGGGTTTTGCAAACACAGGGGGACCTTTTGTTGTAATGTGATGGGTAATGGTGTGCTTAATGGTATCACCCATCTGCATCGGTTGAAGAATTCCTGGATATCGCTGGAAAAGGCACTGGTACATGGAATTAGGGGGAACGAGGGAAAGTGCAGAGTTCGAGGCGTCCGGAAGGGCAACCTGTTTGGCAAGAACAGAAAGCAGTGTGGCCTGGTCGCATAAGCGTCGCTTGTCAAGATCCACCAGGAGTTTGAAATGCTGGAGGAAGTCAGCGCCGATTATGGGATGCTGCACTTGAGCACAGATGAAAATCCACTTGAAGGATCGGTGAAGGCCCAAGTTTAGTTCACGCGACTGAGTACCGTACGTGGGTATGCGTGAACCGTTAGCAGCGTATAGAGGCGGAGATTCCGAGTGCTTATGACCAGATTTTTGAGGGAATACACTGACTGACGCTCCGGTATCAACCAAGAAATTGACACCAGAGTTCCTGTCCTTTATGAATAACAGGTTGGCAGTGCGAGTACTAGACGCCATTAGGACTCGCTGCTGGGGTTTTCCGACGAAAAATTGCAAGGGGAGATGCACTTCCTAGCCTTCTTTCCAAATTTCAAGTGGTAGAAGCAGATCTTCCCGGAACTCGAACGATGCCTCTTCGTAAATCTTGACCGAGAATGGCTTCTTTGCCGTTGATTTTGTAGCAGAGAACAAACGTGGTTGAGTTGTTGACTTAACTCTTTCACTTTCAACTCCAGTTCCGATTGTGTGTTCACGTTGTTGACCGGAGCTGTGTCAATCTCCACTACTTTGTCGGCAGTTTCTGCTAGTTTATCAACTGGAGTAGCAGGATCCATAGTGGCCAAGACACGCTGAGCTGATGGAGGAAGTTTCTGCAAGAACAACTGTCTAAAGATGTCCTTATCGAAGGTTTGTGCGCGTTCGCCTAGAGCGCACTGCATAGCCCTCAGCATTTGAGTGGGCTTACGGTCTCCAAGTTCTTCTTTTGAGATTAACTGATGTAGTTTCTCACGCTCGGAGACAGTGGTGCGGCACAGGATGGCAGACTTCAGTTCGTTGTACGGGTCCTCACTCGTGGAAGTAGATACGATGACGTCACGGACTTCAGAGATGATGCTCGCTGGTAGAGAGGACAAAACATGATCGTATTTTGTCCTGCTAGCGGTGATCCTTCCCAAGTTGAATTGTGATTCCACTTGGTGGAACCAAATAAATGGATCACCCGGCCAGAAGACGGGGAGCTTTACGCTCAAGTGGGAGATGGCACCAGCGTCGTCAGGCATCTTCTCCTATGCTTGCTGACGTACAAGCAAGACGACAAGTTCCCAACGAAGGAGTGGAGGTTGAGACGAGCGCAGGCACAGAGCGCACGGGCAGGGGTGAGGGGCAGAGGGCACGAGCGACATTACAGTCTGGTCCTAGTCGCTCGGGTGAAGGGGGTGATGGGCACGAACGACATTACAGTCTAGTCCTAGTCGTTCGGGTGAAGGGGGTGATGGGCACGAACGACGTTACAGTCTAATCCTAGTCGTTCGGGTAAAAGGGGTAATCCAGCTCCGGGGTCACCAATTGTTGGTTTACGTCGTCGTCGTCGGCCTAGGCAAGCTACGGCTTGGGACCGTAGCGCATCTATCCGGTATAGGTTAACCTGGATGATGTAGCCATAAGCACTGCCGCTAGTTAAGTGCCAACCAGTGATTATCTCACTAGCCGTATTGAGTCCGTTAGGCGAAACTGCGACAGTACCAAAGGTGGAAAATATAACCTTTGGTTTTCTATTATTTATTTGCAAAATGGACATGGTATTAGATTAAAATAAATATTTGAATATAAATAATTAACTGACAATTGTGATATATAATTAATTATGTTTACATACAATAAAATAATATAGTATACATAAAATTAGTATTAATGTGGTTCACAATTGAATTATAATGGGGTAACTAATTTAAAATGAATTTATAACTATTCCGAAATTCAAGACGGTAAAATTAACATTTAACTTGAAACTAAAATAAGAGTATTCACTACAATAATTTAAACCCATTCTCTTCATTGTGTAGGATCTAAACAGTCTCTTGTTATTTTTTCCTTGAAATTTTGGTGATTGTTCTTGAACAATCGGTGAAAAATATATTATAATGGAACATAGTCGTATAGTAGTATAGAGAGAGTTTTAAGTTTCTATTCTGCAAAAGTGTGTACTTTTTTTCGGGGCAGTGTTGCCACTTCATAGGAATTTCACACAAATTTGTGTGAGAAATAGGGCTGCGTGGGAGGTGTGGGAGGATACTCAGACTTGCCAATTTGTGTATTTTTCTGCGAATTTTCAGGTAATGGGCAGGATATTTCAATTTACAGATCTGCAGAAGCTAAGGCTAACAAAGACTCTAAGATCCACTCTAAGGTTAGCCCGAGAGAAAGGAAAGAGTAGCGGGTTAAGAGAAGAGAAGAGAAGAGAATAAGGGGTTAAGTAAGGAGTAACACCTATCACTCGTGGGTTAACATTCATTCAGAAAAAGAGAAAAAAGGCTCACCATTATCATCCGCCGGCCACTGCCGACAAGTCAGGAAAATAGTCGGAAAGAATAGGAGAGGGGTGAAAGACGAAAAGAAGTAAAATAAGAACGCTTACAAACCATGCAAACACAGTCTTAACTCACTGTCATACCATGCAAACTACAAACATGCAAGAAAAGAGAGTTACAGACATGCAAAGTAAGGAGAGGATAAGAAAGAAAAAAAAGTAGGTTAGTTTACGCTATGAGCTACATCTACGTTCGTGTTAGTCTAATATTTTTATTTTTTTTTAAATAATTTTATTGCTGGCATCACACGCTGGCATGTCACAAGCTGGCATTAATCGTCAACAGACTCATCCTCGACACCACCCCCAGAGCTCCTGTTGCTAATTTTTTTTTTTTTATTTTAAACGTTAATATTTTTAAAATGTCTCAAGACGGTTCTTAAACACATTAACGCTGGTAGAGTTCACGACGGGCGCGGGAAGATTATTCCATTTATCAATTACTTTAAACGTAAAGAAGTTTTTAGCGATATTAGCAATAAAACGTCTGCCACGCAACTTAAATCCGTTATTACGAGTATTACTATTATCGAAAGTGAACAATTTGTCAAAATTTACGTTATCGATGTTATTAACGATTTTGAAAACTTAAATAAGCTCCCTCCTTAATCTCCTAGTTTCGAGTGAATACATGTCTAACTCTTTAACCCTATCTTCATAAGGCTTGTTGCGCAATGACGGAATTAGTTTCGTGGCACGACGCTGAACCCTTTCTAACCTATCAATATCCTCGCGCAAGTACGGGCACCAAAACTGAACGGCATATTCGAAATGAGGCCTGACTAGGGACTTGTAAAGGGGCAATATAATATCCTTCGATTTAAATTTGAAATTACGCGCTATGAAGCCTAACATCCTATTAGCTTTTGCGCAAGACTCCAGGCACTGGTTCCTAACCTTTAAATCCTTAGATACGCGTACGCCTAAATCTACTTCCTCGTCAACGCTCGCCAACTCCCTATCATCCATCGTGTACGTGTAATTATTGTTACGAGAACCTATATGCAAAACTTTACATTTGTCTATGTTAAATTGCATCTGCCACTTATCCGTCCACTCCATAATCCTATTTACATCGTCTTGGAGACTATTTCTATCGTCCTCGTTAACAACCTTACCGCCTATTTTAGTATCGTCCGCGAATTTTGACACGTTACTAGTCAATCCTACATCTATGTCGTTAATGTAAATTACGAATAGCACTGGGCCTAACACTGAACCCTGTGGGACACCGCTACCTACATCCAACCACCCCGATTCACTACCATTAACTACCACCCTCTGCCTCCTCGCACGAAGCCATTCTTCTAACCAGTTAGCTACCTGACCGCGTATACCGTGCGCTTTGACCTTCGCAATTAATCTCCTATGCGGAAATGTATCGAACGCCTTTTTAAAATCTAAATAAATAACGTCAGCTGCTCTATGCCTATCGTATTCGCGCACTATTTCGTTATAAAATTCTAATAAATTGGTTAAACAAGACCTATGACGTCGAAACCCATGCTGACTACTATTAATCAAATCTCTACTTTCTAAGTGATCGATGATACGATCCCTAACTACGGATTCGAAAAGTTTACCTATAATTGACGTTAAGCTAATGGGCCTATAATTGCTAGCTACTGTGCGGTCGCCTTTTTTAAAAATAGGCGTGACGTTAGCTAATTTGAAGTCTTCAGGAATAATCCCCGTTTCGAGTGACTGATTAAAAATCTTCGTTAAGGGGCCTACGATAACGTCTTTCAAATGTCTGGGATAAAAAGCGTCAGGGCCTGGAGCCTTGCTAACTTTTAGCCTATTGATATAAAGTGCAATCTCACTCTCGTAAACAGTTATTTCATCCAAAATAGTCTCGCTACTAAATGGAACGATATCGTAGACGTCGGGGACATTATTTACGTCTTCGGTAAAAACTGTTACAAAAAAGTTATTGAAAATACTCGCCATCGCCTGAGCGTCAGAAGCCAAAGCGCCATTAACATCCACTAGAGGGCCTATGTTATCTTTTATCGGCTTAAGATTATTAACGTAATCAAAAAACTTTTTTGGATTATGTTTACTATCCGCAGCTATAAGTATCTCTAAATTACGCTTGGCATTCCTAACTGATCTTTTAACCTGACGTCTAAGCTCGATATATCTATTAAAGTTAGCTGCCGTGCTATTGCGCGTATTAAGTCTATACGCTCTATTACGCTCGTTTATGAACTCTCCTATTTCCCTAGTCCAGCACTTCGGCCTACCATGATTTCTAGCGCGCTTGGGCCTACGAGGAATAAACTCCCTTTCAATATTCCTAAAACTTTCTTTAAACGCCACCCAATGCAAATTTGTGTCATTACCCATAAATATGTTATCCCAGTCCACTACTCTCATCCTATGCGCAAAACTATCAAAATTAGTCCTACGAAAATCAGGGACTTCTATTACGTTACTATACTTAGTGTTTTCTATCAATAACTTAAACCTAAGAATTTGATGATCACTACATCCTAAACTCTCGCCCACTTCTAAACCTTCGACTATATTCTCGCCGTTCGTCATCACCAAATCTAAAATATTATCACCGCGCGTTGGTTCGGTAACCATCTGTCGTAAAAAGTTATCTTCCATAAACTCGATCAATCTCAAACCCTCCTCATTACCAGTAAAAGTCTCATAATTAACATTAGGTCAGTTAAAGTCTCCGACAATTATACTATTCCGATTGTCAATAAAATTACCAAGAAGTGAGTGAAATCTAGTATCTGTATCGAGGGGTTGAACGGGAGGTCTATAAACAACAACAAAATTAAAACTAATACTACGCGCCCTAACTTCCAACACATATCGCATTAATTGCTGCCGGAAAATCTAACAACCTCGATAGCCCTAAGGGAATTACGAATGTACAGCAAAACGCCGCCACCAAACCTATGTAACCTATCATTAGTAAAGAGCAGTGGTGGGCACCGTTAACCAAAAAGTTAACTTCGATAACGATAATCCGTTAACCCCAATTTTTAACTCCGATAACGATAATCCGATAATTTTACTACAAAGTTAACGGAAGTTAACGATAATCCGTTAACGATAACTATTTCTTTACTAACATTTAAAAAAAATCAAGGAAAAAAGCTTTAAAACCCATAGAAAATGTTTATTTATGCAAAATCCAACAATAAATAGGTATTTAACTGTATTTTTATCAAGTTTTGCAACCTTTTTGCTTAATAACTTTTTTTTTTATTTTTAATAAAAAATGTACTGATTACATGTTTTGAAACCCTTGTAACCACTAACCATTAACTAAATTTTAATTTACCAGATAATTATTATGGCGGGAACTGAAGTTATGGCGGGAACTGAAGTTATGGCGGGAACTGAAGTTATGGCGGGAACTGAAGTTATGGCGGGAACTGAAGTTATGGCGGGAACTGAAGTTATGGCGGGAACTGAAGTTATGGCGGGAACTGAAGTTATGGCGGGAACTGAAGTTATGGCGGGAACTGAAGTTATGGCGGGAACTGAAGTTATGGCGGGAACTGAAGTTATGGCGGGAACTGAAGTTATGGCGGGAACTGAAGTTATGGCGGGAACTGAAGTTATGGCGGGAACTGAAGTTATGGCGGGAACTGAAGTTATGGCGGGAACTGAAGTTATGGCGGGAACTGAAGTTATGGCGGGAACTGAAGTTATGGCGGGAACTGAAGTTATGGCGGGAACTGAAGTTATGGCGGGAACTGAAGTTATGGCGGGAACTGAAGTTATGGCGGGAACTGAAGTTATGGCGGGAACTGAAGTTATGGCGGGAACTGAAGTTATGGCGGGAACTGAAGTTATGGCGGGAACTGAAGTTATGGCGGGAACTGAAGTTATGGCGGGAACTGAAGTTATGGCGGGAACTGAAGTTATGGCGGGAACTGAAGTTATGGCGGGAACTGAAGTTATGGCGGGAACTGAAGTTATGGCGGGAACTGAAGTTATGGCGGGAACTGAAGTTATGGCGGGAACTGAAGTTATGGCGGGAACTGAAGTTATGGCGGGAACTGAAGTTATGGCGGGAACTGAAGTTATGGCGGGAACTGAAGTTATGGCGGGAACTGAAGTTATGGCGGGAACTGAAGTTATGGCGGGAACTGAAGTTATGGCGGGAACTGAAGTTATGGCGGGAACTGAAGTTATGGCGGGAACTGAAGTTATGGCGGGAACTGAAGTTATGGCGGGAACTGAAGTTATGGCGGGAACTGAAGTTATGGCGGGAACTGAAGTTATGGCGGGAACTGAAGTTATGGCGGGAACTGAAGTTATGGCGGGAACTGAAGTTATGGCGGGAACTGAAGTTATGGCGGGAACTGAAGTTATGGCGGGAACTGAAGTTATGGCGGGAACTGAAGTTATGGCGGGAACTGAAGTTATGGCGGGAACTGAAGTTATGGCGGGAACTGAAGTTATGGCGGGAACTGAAGTTATGGCGGGAACTGAAGTTATGGCGGGAACTGAAGTTATGGCGGGAACTGAAGTTATGGCGGGAACTGAAGTTATGGCGGGAACTGAAGTTATGGCGGGAACTGAAGTTATGGCGGGAACTGAAGTTATGGCGGGAACTGAAGTTATGGCGGGAACTGAAGTTATGGCGGGAACTGAAGTTATGGCGGGAACTGAAGTTATGGCGGGAACTGAAGTTATGGCGGGAACTGAAGTTATGGCGGGAACTGAAGTTATGGCGGGAACTGAAGTTATGGCGGGAACTGAAGTTATGGCGGGAACTGAAGTTATGGCGGGAACTGAAGTTATGGCGGGAACTGAAGTTATGGCGGGAACTGAAGTTATGGCGGGAACTGAAGTTATGGCGGGAACTGAAGTTATGGCGGGAACTGAAGTTATGGCGGGAACTGAAGTTATGGCGGGAACTGAAGTTATGGCGGGAACTGAAGTTATGGCGGGAACTGAAGTTATGGCGGGAACTGAAGTTATGGCGGGAACTGAAGTTATGGCGGTTTGAATTCATTCGCGGAGTGGTGATCTTCCGTGAATGACTCCTCGCAGTTAACGTGTTAACGGACTTTAACAGACTAAATATCGAGTTATCGAAGTTAACTGGTCCGATAACGATAAATGGAAATTAACTTCCGTTAATAGTCCGTTAAAAAAGTTAACTTCGTTAATTGTTATCGGATTAACGCTTTAGTGCCCAACACTGGTAAAGAGTTTAAAACTCGGTATATGAAGTTCCCCCAACAAGTCCCGAGTCACGGTATTTAACCAAGTTTCAGTGATAGCAACTATATCGTAGTTGTCGGAATAAATTATCGCCTTAAATTCATTTAATTTATTTCTAATACTACGCGCGTTACAATAAAAGACGTTTAAGTTATTTTTTACCACGGGCCCCCGTTTTAAACTATTTTTCATGTCGGGCCCGCGTTCCCCGGACCCACAACGTTTAAAGAAGTCTTCGACCTATACAGCTTTCGCACGTTTTCGTCTATTAACCTACCTAGCCTAGCATTACCTATTTCATTAAAATGCACCCCCATCTTTTATAAAAAGGCTAGGATCACTAAATTCGGACCACAGCTTTACGAAGGGTACATTTTCCTCAGCACAAATCTCTTCTAATTTAGCATTCAAAAATATTGTTTTTGACGTAATCCTAAGACCCAACCCGTGCCTAGGGGTAATACCTAGAACTAAAGACCTATCTGACCTCGCCTTCAGGGACCTAATTAACCCCCTATATCTCTCCAAAAGGTCAGGCACTCTCGTATCGGGCCTATACGAGTCGTTGCCCCCTACCATCGTTACCAACATCGAGTGACGGGAGGCAACGTCAATCCTATCCACTTCGTCTCTAACTCTGTCAACCCTGGCCCCTGGGAGACAGACCCCCCCTCCTCTTGGTTGGATGCCGTGTTTAAGTAAAGTGGAGGAAAATTGTATTTAAGCAAAGTAGAGAAAGGGAACGGCTGATCTAAACACGAGTAAATCACTGTATATCCATGAAAGTTAATATTTAATCTAGAAATTTTGGCCTAATATTTAAAGAATATTTATACAAGTCATCTTGCAGAGCCCACATAGGCTGGAGGTAGTCTGGTACTACGTCTAAGTGTTTTAGCTGCGTCATACTGAGCAAGACACAAGTTATCATAATGAATGCTGAAAAGAAGTCCTATTAATCAGAGCCTTCAGAGGTATCGCTCAGTTTGGGAGTGACTCCAGATTCAAAGGTAAGCAAATGTATACCTTTCAACCTTTCAAATGTTCCGCGCGATGATTCCTCATTTCACGAAGGTCAAGCTTGTCGTCCCTCCTCTCGAGTTGGCCTGGTGAAGTTGAGTTGGTTTCTTGTGCTCTCCACCTCATATAGCCAAGTACCCCCGGCTCATCGGGGATTGTTCTGAGCCAGGCGTCTAATCTTCTTTTGAAGATGTCCACTGCAACACCATTCGTGTTCCTTAGGTCTTTGGGCAGCTGATTAAACAGTTTTGGTCCTCTCTCAACAAAACTATTTTCTTTCAGGGTTAAGGATGTTCCCTGTCTCGCCTTTAATTTGGGAACACGACACAGTCTTCCTTTTCTACTTTCCACCGTTGTTTTGGGAGTTACAGGGTTCAGAGTAAGATCAGGGACTAGTTTCTCCATTATTTTCCAAGTGTAAATAATGGTATCTCTCTCTCTCCTCCTTTCCAGTGAATATAGGTTTAGTTCACGTAACCTTTCCCAGTAATTTAGTTCTTTGCACCCCTTGATCTTTGCTGTGAAGCTTCTCTGAATCCCTTCTAGCTGTCTAATGCCTTCTTTTTTATGGGCATGTTAGGACCGAGCAGTATTCCAATTTGGGTATGATCAGTGTTTTCAGTAGAGGAATCATTATATTCCTATCCCTTCGTTTGAAGGTTCTCACTATCTGCCCAGTTATTCTCTCTGCTCTGTTTACTGCTATCTTATTTTGTGTTTCAAATTTCGCATCATCATTCATTACAACCCCTAAATCTTTTGCTTTAGAATTTCTCTGAATTTCCTGTCCATTTGGGGTATAATATTCCGTGGGTTTTAGGTCCTCTCTCTTTCCGTACCGTAACAGCTGAAATTTCTGTTAAACTTCATATTGTTGTCTTCCGTCCACTGTAGAGATCCTATATATTCTGGGTTTCTTATTTTTCTACTGATCTTTGTGTCATCGGTAAAGGATGTTACTGTGCTGTCTCTGGTAACGTCCTCGTCTATGTCAGTTAGCATGATTATGAAGAGTAGTGGAGCCAATACTCTTCCTTGTGGTACTGAGCTGAGGACCTCTGATTCTGATGAAGGTACTCCTTGTACTGTAACGACTTGCTGCCGCTCACTAAGGAAATTATATATCTATTTCCCTACTTTTCCTGTTATTCCCATATACTTCAGCTTATGTATTATGATTCCATGGTCACACTTGTCGAACGCTTTGGCAAAGTCTGTGTATGTTACATCATAGTTTTCATTACTTTCAAGTGCATCAATAATGTTGTAGTGTTCCATTAGCTGTGATAGGCATGATCTGCCTGACCGAAACCCATGTTGGTTATCATTTAATTTTTTCTAAGTTTCCAAAAAGCCATAGATTTTCTGTCTAACTATTCTTTTAAATATTTTAGCGAGATGAGATGTAAGCGACACTAGCCTATAGTTTTTGGCCTCGGATCGATCTCCTCCTTTATGTATTGGGACTATGTTCGCGCTCTTCAGGATGCCCGGTATTTCTCCCGTGTCTAGTGATCATCTCCATATCCAATATAGTGGCTCAGCGATTGCATTCTTGCTTTTTTTGATTAGTGTGGCATTCCATTCGTCCGGTCCTCCCGCTGAGTGTACTTTGTTTCCCTCTAGCTTGTGTAATATCATCTGTCGTAAAGTCGAAGTCCGTTATACTTTCACCTCGTACTCGTAGTTGTTCTTCAAAGAACGCATTTCTATCGCATATGAGTTTGTCAGTTTTTGGGATATTGAAAGATGATTTGTACTGAGCTCTTAATATTTTGAATACTTCTGTTAGATCAGGGGTGGCCAAAACGATCGCGATCTACCAGTAGATCGCAGAGCAATTTTTAGTAGATCGCAGAATGACCAGTAGCTTAGCCGAGCAACAGAGACCTTACATTTCACAATACTAACGAGAACCCGACCCGACCGCTACTACCAAAAATTAGGGTTCTTTATCACCACCATTATCGGTAGCGACATTTATTTGTTTTATCTTTGTGTTTACCAGTCATTTAACAAAAAAAAACAAAGTTTAACTTTAACAATTCTGAGATATAATTAATGTCACAGAAAATGATACCGCTAACTTTAATTTCTGCCAAAATTTCATACCGGTGTAAGCTGAGATGTTATAAGCATGTCACTTAAGTGACGGGTCAGTTATTTGTAATAATCGGTGGTGAAGGTCAGTCTCCAGTCCAGTTGCATTAACACCGTTAAAATGAGTGCTTGACCAAGTGCCAAGAAACAAAAAACTTACAACTTTCACAATGAGTGGGAGACGGCATATTTTTTTACGATGAAAAATTCCAAATGTGTGTGTTTGATTTGCCATGTGTCGCTTTCGTCAAAAAGGGGAATTTAGAGAGGCATTTTAAAACTATTCACAAGCGGTATTGTAATATTATTTTGCAGGTTTATGATGACTTTATTAGAATGTTATACCTAAGTAAAATCATTTGTGTTTATATCCAATTCGATTAAACTGATGAATCTAATGATGTCTGAATTAAACTGATGAGATGTAAGATACTTTATTATATGAAGGTAATGATATTTTCTTTGATGTAATTAATCCTAATCTGTAGTATAAACAATTCATATAAATGCCCTATGTTTACTATATCTATATTATTATTATAACTTGCGTCATTGAGTATATATATATATATATTTTGTGTACCATAACTCTATTATTGTTATTTACAGTGTTGGGCACTAAAGCGTTAATCCGATACAGTTAATTAACGAAGTTAACTTTTTTTAACGGACCGTTAATTTCCATTTATCGTTATCGGACCAGTTAACTTCCGATAACTCGATATTTAGTCTGTTAAAGTCCGTTAACACGTTGTCATTCACGGAAGATCACCGCTCCGCGAATGAATTCAAACCGCCATAACTTCAGTTCCCGCCATAATAATTCTCTGGTAAATTAAAATTTAGTTAATGGTTAGTGGTTACAAGGGTTTCAAAACATGTAATCAGTACATTTTTTATTAAAAATAAAAAAAAAGTTATTAAGCAAAAAAGCTGTAAAACTTGATAAAAATACAGTTAAATACCTATTTATTGTTGGATTTTGCATAAATAAACATTTTCTATGGGTTTTAAAGCTTTTTTCCTTGATTTTTTTTTAAATGTTAGTAAAGAAATAGTTATCGTTAACGGATTATCATTAACTTCCGTTAACTTTGTAGTAAAATTGTCGGATTATCGTTATCGGAGTTAAAAATTGGGGTTAACGGATTATCGTTATCGAAGTTAACTTTTTGGTTAACGGTGCCCACCACTGGTTATTTATATTAACAGAAATGTTGTTCAATTAAGTTGATTAAAGCCTAAGAAAAGGAAAGCGTTTAATTTCATTGTTTGGATACTCTTGGCGCGTCGTTTCTACTCGTTTGTTGAATGCAGCACTTACAGGACAGGGCGTGGTCTTATAGAGAGCTCTCTTGCAATTCAGTTTGGTTGTTTAGATACAAGATTGTTGCATCGTGCAATAGTGCAGGTTGTGTTGCAAGGTTTAGAAAGAAGACCATAGTGCCCCTTTTGTTTTTATCTTAATTTTATGCAACTGAGGCCTAAGGTACGCCCACATCGAGTCAGCAACCCTGAGGAATGTTGTTTGATTAAATTGAAATGAAGCGCTCTCCTTTTCTTAGGCTTTAATCAACTTAATTGAACAACATTCCTATTAATATAAATAACAATAATATAGTTATGGTACACAAAATATTATCTACTCAATGACGCAAGTTATAATAATAATGGTTGTTAGAACACAAGATAGTCTCAAAGGGATGGCAAGAGATTTAGACAACACATTTGTTCAGTGGGCGAATGACAAACTGCAGGAGTAGGAAGAGGAGACTGAGCTGGAAGTGGAGGCCACCCTGCCACAGAAAAGCCAAGCAAAAAAAATCATGCCTGGTGAATGGCTCATGAGACAGATGCAGAGAGGGCCTACAAAGTTGAAGTCCACAATCAAATAATGGACACAGTCACTGATAGCCTCCATCGCCGTTTCCTCACCCATGGCACTCTTTATGCCGACTTAGCCCTTCTGGACTCCAGAAACTTCCGACATGTAAGGGCCGGTGCCAGTGGTTTACCCCAGTCAGCCGTTCAAGAGCTCAGCAAATGCTTGCTGAGAACTTGCAGTGTGAGCTGAAGAGTCTGGCTGCACAGTGGAAGAGGCTGAAAACATCAGCACTGGAGGAATACACCATCAGAATAGTCAGTGAGATACCTGAGGACGGACCTGATGCTGATGGAAAGGAAGACGAAGTGGAGATGAGGAATAAAAGGTGTTCCTCTTGTAAAGACTGGTATGTTGTTACCAGATAATCCGGAGGGACAACTTGTTGACAGATGCTTACCACATCATAGGCCTTGGGTACAAGTTCCTGTTCATCCTGTCAATCACCCAGGTGGCCTATGAGAGAAGTTTCTCAACCCTGAAGTACATTAAAAGTCGACTCGGGAGCACTCTCTCCCAGGAGCACCTAGTGGCGTTTATGCTGATGGCAACTGAGAAGGACATCTTAATGGCCTTGGATACAAATGTGATGAAGAGTTGCAGAGAGGAATGAGCTGCTGAGAAAACTGCTGACACATTAGAGTAATGCATATTTTTCTCTTTTGTAGATAGGCTTTTTGCTTTCCATATAATTAATGACATAGTGTATGACTGTCAATTTCTGACGTCTCTATTTTCTGTTTTACTGTGTTGTCTATAATAGCGGCTCTACTATATTAACGTGTGTGTGTGTGTGTGTGTGTGTGTGTGTCAATATAATAAAAATGAATGTCCAATAATTGAGTTTGGGTGGCGGTATTTTCACTATTTCGTGGCCCCTAAGGGTGGTGGTGGTGTTGGGGAGGGCGCACGAGCGCGTATTGTGTGGGCCGGTCTGGGTGAAACTCCAGGGCCGCTTTTGAGTCCGAGTCCGTCCCTGTGTCCCGGTACGAAAGAAGGATGGATCTGTTAGATTATGCGTTGACTATAGGGGACTGAATGAAGTAACGAAGCCAGACAAGTTCCCGATGCCTAATTTAAATGAAATTGTGTTTGGTCTTCACGGCATGCGACATTTTACTTCCTTGGATCTAATACGAGATATTATGAAATGCCGTTGGAAGAAACGTGCAGGGATTATACCACTTTCGCTACTATTCAGGGACAGTCGGTTTAAGTCGGTATCTTTTGGGTTAAAAACGGCCCCTAGTGCTTTTCAACGAGAGATGCAAAGGTTCTTGTCTGGACTTTCATGGAGTAAAGTGGTGATTTATTTGGTTGATGGATGAGAGATTAAATGACCATATCAGATTGTTAGATTAGTTGTTGAAAAGGTTTACTGAAACTGGTATAAAAGTTTAATCGCAGCAAATGCAAGTGGGTAGAGGCTGAAGTTCCGATTTTAGGACATATTGTGAGTGTGAATGGGTTGCGTAAAAAGCCAGAGTACATGGAACAAGTACTTAAGTTTAAACGACCAGAAACAGTTAGTCAGGTATGTGATTTTTTGGGGTTTGTTAATTTTCAAAGGAAATTTATAAGAGTGTTCAGTGATTGTGGCACCTATGGCTAAATTGACTGGAGGTAAAGAGGGAGAAAAAGTCGAGTGGACTGATGTTAGAGTGAATGCATTTGAAAGACTTAAAGCGGAAATGGCGCGTGATGTTGCTTTGAGTTTTCCAGACTTTTCACATAAGGCAGAGAAGTTGGAATTGTGTGTGGATACGTCAGGAAGGGGAGCCGGTGCATGTTTATCTGCAAAAGCAAAAGGGTAGTGATAGCTTACGCATCAATGACATTTAACCAAGTTCAAAGGAGGTACTCGACAATTGAAAGGGAACTTACAGCATTACGATGGGGTGTAAAAACACACTGACCGTTCTTACTAGGGCAGAATTTTATTATACAATACATACTGATCATCGCCCGTTAACGTACTTATCTAGTAGGAAAATGGTCGACAGCAGATTAGCTCGGACGAGTGATGATTTGGGTGAATATACCTTTGAAATCAGATATAAACCTGGCAGTGAAAATGTAGTTGCTGATGCTCTGTCTAGACGTTTTGTGGAAGAACTCGAGGAGATGGAAGAGAATGATTGCATGACGGGATTGCCGGAGGGGTTAAGTGTATTAAAATGCGCGCCTGGAGGAGGTAATTCGTTATTTGAGAGTTTGTTTCTGGTTCTGGAGAGAATGGAAGCAAATAATTTACCAGAGAATATACAGGGGCTGAGGGAAGAATTAGTGAATAATGGGAAAAGATATGGAGTAAGCAAGGCTGGCAAAAGTATGAAAATTTTGAAAAGTTTGAGATGGAGTGGAGTGATACCCACTCTAGAAGTGTTGTTGGTAGCAAGTGAGCGATTTAATGTTGAAGTTTGGGTACATGAGAAGGAATAGTCGTTCACGTATGTTGGCCCAAATGTCAAGGATTATAATTTAAGTAATGTGTATTTACAGTGTTTGAATGAGGTACATTTTAGTCCAGTGATTGACAATGGTGAATTTAAGATGGGAAACGGTGTGATTGTTAATGAAAATAATAGTGGCGGACAGGACAACTTGATGAATTTTGAAGCATAGTGGCATACTAACAAAAATCTAGGATTAATGTCCATTAATGTTGTTTACTAATTATTAATTTCTGTGTGTAATCTAGTATTAAAAACACATTTCTTGGGATTGCTCAGTTCTTATCTCTCATGTATAATATTGGTTTCTTTGTATGGTATTGGTATAGTGCCTTCAATGGTGACCTTGTATTTGTCATGTCAGTAGTGATAATTTAAGATTAATACATGTTTTAACTATTAATAATACTCCTTTACTTATTTATTATTAATTAATAACAAGAAGCTGTATATTTTTAATAAGAGCCCAGTAAAGCTTAAGGGCCAAATTAAATAAAATAAATAGTTGAGCTTCACAATTATTCATGTCATTGTAAATTGAAATGAATGTATTTATTTTATTATTAATAAAGGTTATTCAATTCAAGCAATGAGTCGAAAAGATGATGATATGGTGGAAGAGAAACTTGCCATAAATTTGTTTGAGTGAGGAAGGGGAAGGTGGTAAAGACGTAACGTCATGCGAGCATGAAGATAGTGTGGTAGTTTGGACATGGATCAGAGTAGAAGGAAAGTTCTGCTCTCTCTTGGATACCGGAGCAGTAATAAGCCTGGTTACGGAAAAGATGATTGTTCGGCTTCAGGAGTGTGGGTATGTTCTGAGAGAGTTGGAAATTAATATATGGTTAAAGGGAGTGGGTACTAATACAGTTAATGTAAGGAGAGCGGTTGAATTGAAAATTAAAACAGTATGGGGAATACAACTTTCCATTTGCGATTGTGCATGAGACAAGTTTACCCGTTTGCTGTATATTAGGGTTAAACTTCTTGGAAAAGACAGATGTAGAGCTGGATTTCAAATGGGCTAGTGCAGTGGTTCTTAACCAGGGGGGCGCGCCCCCCTAGAAACAGGAATTTCTCTAATTGTATTTGTTATTCTCTTAACTAGAGCATGGGCTAATATTGAGAAGTTATTGAGAATGTTATTTTGATTGAAGGGGGGCGTGGAGGGAAGGACCAATTCCTAGAGGGGGCATGGTAGTAAAAAGGTTAAGAACCACTGGGCTAGTGTGTGTTATGGAAGTGTAAACAGATTTTCAGTTTCTTGTATACAAGAAGAAATGGTCGAAGAACAGAAGTTGTGCCGGTTGCGTAACTCGTTTCTTCCGTTGAATGTAATACTGGGTTTGCAGGAAAGATCTAATAAATTGAAACTTTTGAAGGAAAAGGTAGAGAAACAAGAATGTATAAGTGATAAAAACCTCTTTCAAAAAATTTTAAGAAAGCATGGAAAGAATTGAGGGTTATTAAAGGATTACTGCTAAGGAGTAGTTTGACGAATGGGTTGTGTAGCTGTGGTGGAATTTGATCAGATGGTGCATATTGTGGCTGTAATACATAGAGAGCTGGCTCATATAGGAAGGGACAAATTGAGTGAATTGGTATCTAGATACGTATGGCATCCTAAATTGTATATGGTGGTGTAATGAGTCTTTACTAATTATTGTTTTCTGTGTTTCAGATCTATGCTATGTTTATGTTGAATAAAGCCTCAAATTGGCCTTTACTTTATCTTTAGCCCGCTAACAAACGCGGCACCACAATTTATTCAACATTTCAATCAGCCATTCAGTCGGCCTTTCAGATACAGCAAGCAAATATTCATCCAGTAATCTTACTATATCATGGAGAAGGTGATTCGCCCGGATAAATTTATTACTTCTCCGAATTCTCCCCAAGCTGGGAAACTATGGAAATTATGGTCGCGCGGATTCAAATATTTCTTGAGTACTATCGCCGAACACAACCCCAATAAATTGGAGGTTCTATTCATACATATCGGCCCCGATGTCGCTGATATCATTCAAGACTGCTCTACTTATGAGGATGCCATGGCAGCCTTAGAGGCCACCTACGTCAAGAAGCCAAACGAGGTATGCGCTCGCCACCTGTTGTCCACCCGTCACCAAAAGCCCGAGGAAACCCTCGATGAGTACTTGCAAATTCTTCAACAACTAGCCAATGACTGCAACTTCAAATCGGTTTCCGCCGACGAAAACAGGAGTTCATCTGTGAGAGACGCTTTCATCCGAGGAATTAGAGATAGCGCCATCCGTACCCGCTTACTCGAAAATGACACACTCTCACTGGAAAAGGCTATCGTCCAGGCTCGAACATTAGATCAGGCCCAGAAAAACTCAGAATCGTACCTCACTCATTACGGTGCTGTTGCAGCCACTGGCTCTCGCCACGAACCGTCGCCGACTACTGACTCTGCCCGGCCTCTGCCCGGCCTGCCTGCGTCCAAGAAGACGATCTCCCAAACTCTTCAGCCGCTACGAATTTCGACAACAAAGCCGCTCTGTGCTTCTTCTGCGGGTCTCGACGCCACCCACGAAGCAGGTGTCCAGCAAAGGATTCTATCTGTGCGAAATGTGAAAAGACCGGCCACTGGGCCAAAGTCTGCCGCTCAAGTACTTCCTCGGCACGTCAAAAACAGGATAAAACCACAGCGTCTCATTCAGCCGCAGCATTAGCGACCATTAGTACCACTCTATCGTGTAGCTCCTCCATGCCTACCAACTCAACAGTCGATATCCTCGTCAACGGCCGTTCGTGTCTCGCCTTGTTGGATACTGGCAGCTCGGACAACTTCATTCGTGAGGATCTAGCCAAACACTTAGAGCTGCCCATTCTTCCGCACTCGGGCGTCGTATCAATGGCTTCGCCTAATCTATCGCAGCCATCTCAGGTCGATGTACAGTGAAGGTTACGATGGGAGACCGCGACTACGAAAAGCTCGAACTATCCGTCTTGTCGGATCTGTGCGCTGACATAATACTCGGTACCCCATTCTTAATCAGACACAAGGAATTGAACATCAATTTCGGAGGTCCGGAGCCAGCACTCCATATATGCGGCCTTACTCGATCAAGAATTTCAGCCCCACCACTATTCGGCAACTTAACTGCCGATTGTCGTCCCATCGCCACGAAGTCCAGACGATTTTGCTCTGAGGACAAAATTTTCATTGGGAAAGAAATCGAAAAGCTACTCAGGGATGAGATAATTGAACCCAGTAACTCACCCTGGCGTGCTCAAGTAGTCATCACATCTACCGAAACAAAAAAAAAACGCATGGTAATCGATTTCTCTCAAACCGTCAACCGATTTACCATGCTAGATGCATATCCTCTTCCGCGAATCGATGATATAGCCAACAAAGTCTCACAACACAAATACTACAGCGTAATTGATCTGTCAAGCGCATACTACCAGGTAGAAATCGATCCGTCTGAACGACCTTTCACAGCATTCGAGGCTGACGGAAATCTATACCAATTCAGAAGGATCCCTATGGGAGTAACTAACGGAGCCGCGGCCTTCCAGCGCGTCATGAACGAATTCATATCCTCGAACAACTTATCATCAACATACGCCTACCTCGACGATCTCACCATCTGCGGAACCACTTGGGAAGAGCACGATGAGAACCTTCGACATTTCTGGGAAGCCGCTAAACGAGTAAATCTGAGTCTAAACAAGGAAAAATGCAAGCTTTCGATGACATCAGTGCACCTGCTCGGATATTCTATCTCTCATGGCGTATTGCGGCCCGATCCCGAACGCCTCCGGCCACTACAAGAACTTCAAACTCCTCGCAACAAGTCTCTACAACGCGTAATCGGACTATTCGCATACTATGCTAAATGGATTCAGAACTATTCCCTCAAGATCAAACCTCTGCTCAACGTTTCATCATTCCCATTAACTCGCGAGGAAGTATCAACGATCCAAACACTCAAAGATGATATCTCGAAAGCTGTCGTCGGTTCAATCGATGAAGAACTGCCGTTCACTGTGGAGACGGACGCTTCCTCTTCAGCAATCGGAGCCACCCTCACCCAGAACGGCCGCCCGGTGGCGTTCTTTTCTCGCGCTCTGAATAACACAGAACGTCGCCATCACATCGTTGAAAAGGAGGCATACGCTGTAATCGAATCCATTCGCAAGTGGAAGCACTTCTTAGCTTATCGACACTTTACTGTCGTCACCGACCAGCGGAGCGTATCTTTCATGTTCGATGGAAAAGCTACTGGTCGTATTAAGAACGATAAGATTCTCCGTTGGCGTGTAGAACTAGCCGGCTACTCATTCACAATAAAATACAGACCGGGCCCCGAGAACCGAGCCGCAGACGCATTGTCGCGATCCTTTTGCGCTGCTACTCCAAGAATATCCCTCGCCCAGCTGCATGTTAATCTGATACACCCAGGAGTCCGCCGAATGACTCATTTTGTGAGAGCTAGGAACCTACCATTCTCAGTGGATGACATCAAACGAGTTACGTCGGAATGCCAAACATGCGCTAAATGTAAGCCACAGTACTATAAACCAGAAGTTAGTCACTTAATACGGGCCATGTCCCCGTTTGACCGACTTAACATCGACTTTAAAGGCCCGCTTCCGAGCGCAACTTCGCGACCTTACATCCTAACAGTAATCGACGAGTATTCACGCTTTCCTTTTGCCTTCCCGTGCCGTGATACGAACACGTCAACCGTTATCGCCCGTCTCACCGAGTTATTTTCTACCTTCGGAACTCCCTCTTACATCCACACAGATCGAGGGACATCGTTTATGTCTTCGGAACTAAAACTGTTCCTAACTAAACATGGAAACGGGCAATGCGAACGTTACAATGGAATCATCATGAACACCATCAAACTAGCCATAGAAGATCGCGGGTTGCCGATGTCGCAATGGGAGTCCGTCCTACCAGACGCGCTGCACTCGATTAGATCGCTGCTGTGTACGGCCACGAACGAAACTCCTCACGAGCGTCTATTCACGCACCCGCGGCGTACTTCTACCGGTTCTGCACTACCGACGTGGCTGTCTTCTCCGGGAACTGTACTCCTTCGCCAATTCATTCGCCGATCCAAGAACGACCCCCTCGTCGAGGAAGTTGAGTTAATTGAGGCAAACCCCAACTACGCGTTTATACGGCATCCGAATGGGAGAGAAGATACCGTATCCATCAGGGACCTGGCACCGGCGGGACGTAGCAATACGGATGACACGAATCACTATGAACCCCCCGTACCCAGTCCGCCAATCAATTCCACCCCGCTAACGGACGACTCAGAACCCGCTGAGATCCGCCGACACACGGTCCCAACAGCTCCCGTCGAAGCGACTCCAGTCGAAGTCGAGAGAGGCCCACCTGTGTCAGTAACCTCCGAGACGAGTCCCCCTCTGAGAAGAAGCACTCGAATCAGATACCCAGCTCAACGCCTAAACTTGTAGACTCTTCTTTCTTCCAAAATATCTTGAACTTGTCGTTTTGTTTCTTACCGTGCAATGTATCACGTATTATAAAAGAAGAGAGGAATGTAATGAGTCTTTACTAATTATTGTTTTCTGTGTTTCAGATCTATGCTATGTTTATTAGGGTGGAGCGAAAAATACTTTTTTTCTAGTATGAAGTTCTAATAGTGATTAAAAGTTGCATTTAGTGGATGATATATATCTGCCAAAATATGAGTTCATTTGTTTAATATTTTCAGCTGCCACCAGGGGGCTAAAGTTAACACAATTTTGGGTAAAAAGGAAAAAAATGCTTCTATTTTAGGTTTATCAAACTATTATAAAATTTTATCTTAGAATTATCTAATAGTTTGATTAAGATTCTTAAATGATAAGAATTCGTTTTGTAAAAATGCCTTTTCATATGCTTAATATCTTCAGCTGCCACAAGAGGGCTGAAGTTAACTTAAAAATGACAATTAAGTATGATTCTGTATTTACTTGAAAAAGGGAACAGTAATAAATTAGGATGTCTCTCCTCCTTTATACTGGATTGAGACAGTTAAGAAACGTTATTTCGTGCCTTAGCGGAGTTACCACCCTTTCCCCAACCAACCTCCCTCTAGAAAGGGTTCTTGCTGAAGACTATTTAGTAATTTGCTTTTGTGTCAAATTTTGGCTGTTTTTTCCTTGATTCTAATGTAGCACGAATCCAACCGTCTCTGTTTGTAGGTCCGCAGACTGATCCAGCAGCGTCTGTAACGAGCTTGACGCATCTCTCTACGGCTTGTGTATGACATGGAAACTGAAATAATTCTGAATGAAGAGTAGTACCGTGTTTGATGCATGATTCAATATCATCAAGACTCAAGAGAAACTCCTTTGGTTATCGGTGGTTCTGCTATCTGAAAATCTTGCCACATAATGAGATCTGTATAGTCTTTGGCATAAAAATTTATTTCTGGCACCTTAAAATACCTGATAACATCTGTTTCTTGAATGCATACCCTTGCTTTTATGATACGCCTAAATCCCAACTGACGCACATGCTCCCTTTCATCAGCTATCATTGCAATGAGAATGTTTTCTTGATTTGCGTAATATGCATTTCGCTGAATGACTGAGTCATGTACTCTCCTAAGCTCTTCACGGAGATACCGGCTTCTTGCAATCATATGCCACATATGTTTAGCACGATATTGGCATAATGGTTTACGCTTTATCTGAAACCACATTGGTGCGTATACCCTAACAATGAAAGTAGCTAATTCTTGTAAATTGCCTGAAGGATTCTCTGTGCTTGCATATAACCGCAGAGTCCTGTTTGCTGTGGTGAGCCACCTTGAATGTGATATATTGCCTGGACTCTTATGACTAAGACTCTCTGAGAATGTTCCACTTGATATAGCCTTGTGAATTTCAAGAAGGTATTTCTGGTCAGTACTTATGTCATCTACATCAACTTCACACATGTCCTCTTGAATTTCAATGGGTTTGAAGTTAACTATGGGAAGCTTTTCACAGTCTGAAAGTGCTCGGCCAATTTCTCCTGAAAATGCTCTTGGTCCAGTAGTGGTACCATCCAAGTGGTGAAACAGATGGCGCAATGGAAGTTCATTAAGGTGTAAAAGGCATATCAGCCACTGCAATGGCTTATTAAAGGCTTCTTCCAGTAATCTTATTGTGCCTCCAATACTACCAGTGTTAACCACTGTCGAATCACAGCCAACTGCAACGATGTTCCCTATATCAACATTCCTTTCTTTCAAGCAATTCACTAGAGCTGTGCAAATGTATTTAGCTTTGCCACTGGAAGGTGTCACATGTGCAAAGTACAGAGAGTGTGGTTCAGATATTATGCTGATATGCTCTTTGCGTTTGGTTCTTTGGTGGTTAGAGCCATCACTCTCCTGGACTTGAATCATTGTTTTATCCTTTCTGCCATCAAAGTATAATCCCCGCATGGTTTTTGGCTCTCCTATCTGTTGTAGTTCCTTTCTCTGTTTTTGTCTTTCATGTTTTAGCTTACTTCTGTCTGTAATATTCACTTTGTCTTCGGGAGTAACAATTTTAAGATCTGCCAATACTGCAGAAGCAATAGCAGCCCCAGCTCTGTCCGACATTTTAAATCTATCACAAGTAATTGCTAATGAAGGCAGTGGCTCACGCATCTGTTGTTCTGATATTACATATTGAATCGAGGTTGTATCTTCCTTATTATCTTCAGATATCTCTTCTAGTTGTTGAAGTTCACTTGTCTCTGTTTCGATTTGTAAGTTGGACGTATTGGTTATAGCAGTACTAGTTGTTTGTGAGGATTCCAGACGTGCTTTTTCCATTTCCTTTCGATGTTCTCTTGCTTGTAATCGTCTTGTGTGTGCTATGTCAATACTTCCTATCACCATTATTCTGCGTGTTCGTTGGTCATTTAAAAAATCCTGCTCTTTTGGAGGGACTTTCTTACTCTTTTCACATGAGCATCTCCTAAACTCCTTACATTTGCAGGTGCAGATGTCAAACAAAGTGCATTTTGAAGAGTTCAAATTCTTCAAGCTGATTTTTGTACTTAGGCTGATCCTTGCGTGACTTGTATGGCTTTAATAAGGACCTGTATTTATCATGGTACACTCGCATCATCTGTAAAACGCGTGTATGTGAAACTATTGGCAAAGAGGCCTTCTTCCAAATATTTTCTACCTTTTTGGAAACTGCCTCTGCTATTTCAGAAAATGAAGGCTCCTTGTTATTCATCTGCTCCTTCACTAAATGTTTTGTGAACAGGTAATCTTTCATAATGCAGTTATAAGTTGGTAGTTGCATATCACTCATTTCACAAGGTACTTCAAATATGGCACACTTCATATGTTCTCTAGTGAAATGTTTATATTTAGTATTTGATGCCATAATATTTTTAAGAAAAATTCAAAATCACAAAATATCCTGTAACATCAAAACATATAATTAATATATATAATAATTTTATAAGTATATATAATATATATAAAATATATAATATATTATATAAATAAACTAAAATTATATAATACATTATAACAAGCATTTTATAATAAAATCAATATTATCTCTATATAAATCACTTTAAAATAAAGTTTTATAATATTTCGATCATATTAAAAAACTCTCCGATCAACTGAGCGACTAGGCCTACAACCTAAGAAGACAAGTGTTAACACACTGTTCTAATGACTCACAGAAAGAAATTCCTTCACACCAAAACCCTCCCCCACAACCTCCCCAAACCCACCCCCACAACATTCAGTGTAGTCTCAACATGACTCAGTTACTCTAAATTGTGTTAACTTCAGCTCTCTTGTGGCAGCTGAAGATATTAAGCATATGAAAAGGCATTTTTACAAACGAATTCCTATCATTTAAGAATCTTAATCAATCTATTAGATAATTCTAAGATAAAATTTTATAATAGTTTGACAAACCTAAAATAGAAGCATTTTTTTCCTTTTTACACAAAATTGTGTTAACTTTAGCCCCCTGGTGGCAGCTGAAACTTTTAAACAAATGAACTCATATTTTAGCAGGCATATTTCGTCCACTCAATACAACTTTTAATCACTATTAGAACTTCATACTAGAAAAAAAGTATTTTTCGCTCCACCCTAATGTTTATGTTGAATAAAGCCTCAAATTGGCCTTTACTTTATCTTTAGCCCGCTAACAAACGCGGCACCACAGGTGGTAAGCGATGTATGTAGATCATGCGAACGTTGTCAGAAATTTAAAGTGGGGCATCACGTTACCGTTCCGCCAACTCTGGAAGTGATTACAAGAGCGCCATTTGAATTGGTTGCAGTGGACTTTGGTAGTACTGCCTCGGACGGTGAATGGAAATGTCGGACGTTTGGTGTGTGTGGATCATTATAGTAAGTGGGTATGTACTCGGGCAATTAAGAATAAAAGTGCGAAAGTGGTTGTAATTGTGTTGAAGCAATTACTGCCTAGTATGTTAAAAGTACCTGTGAAGATGTTGACAGACAATGGTCCCGAGTTTAGAGCAGTAGCTTTTGAGGAAATGCTTGAGAAGTATGGTATCAGTCATGTGTATGCTAGTCCTTATAAACCAGCTTGTAACGGCGCGGTAGAAAGAGTGAATAGAACACTAACTGGGTTATTGAGTAGTTTGAGTGAGAGAATGAATGATTGGGATGAATATCTGACAAAAGCTTTAATGGTGTATAACAACGCAGTGCATGCACGAACTGGAGTCTCTCCTGCAAGTAAACTGTTAGAAGAAGCGCGTGTAAGTGGAGGTATGTTGCCCTTGTCGCGGGAGGAGAAAGCGAAATGGTCGGAAGGACATCCTGCATTTTTACCTTTTGCAGTAGGTGTGAAGGTGCTACGCAAGATAATTACGAATGATCGAAGTGTGGTTAGGAAACTGTCGAAGATATGATGGCCCGTATGTTGTGCACAAGTTGTTGAATGGCGGTGCCTCTTATGTGATTGGAAAGGAAGGCAGAGTTTTGCAAGCTCACCATAGTCACTTGAAGCTGTAGGCAGACCCCCCACAGTATTTAGAGTATTTTAACAGACGAGCAGAGTAGTATGGTAAATGTAATGGGTGACGTTTGTAGAAAAAGTAGGGATCCAGGGAATGGAGAGGTGAAAAGTAGAACGCTTAATGTAGGAAGAAGAGAAATGCCTCTGTCATCTAGGAGCGATTCTTCGAGTGAAGAAGATAGTGTTTTTGGAAGTGAAAGTGACCGTAAGGAGGAAGGGATTCACAATTTTAGGTATATAGCGAAGAAGGTAAATGATTTGGAAAGGTCGAATAAGAAGTTGAAAGAAGAATTAAAAGCTTATGAAAGGAAGTGAGAGGTTCAGCGATGTAACGTTATGACAAACTGAAATGACAGAAATGACAGAAATGACAGAAATGACTGGTGGACATTAGTAGTTTGGGTGTAGATGTTTCTGTACAAACTGAAACAAAGGTGTATGGTTTGGGGGAGTCGTATGTGCTTAATGCTCGAAGGGAGTGGGTGGACCAAGAATGCAGTTGGTCTGACAAGCTGGAGAGTTTATCAGGTGAAGCGGATTCTTTTGATAGAATTGACGATTCTGAATGAAATGAGCGGAACAGTGTGTATGAAGATGACTTGGTTCAGAATGAAAATGATGAAATGAGTGATGTAAGTGTGACTGATGAGAATAAGAGAAAAGGTGAAGAACAAGAAATGTATGTATTTGGTACCTTTAACACATGTTCAAAGCGATAGAAGTATAGAATGGTCTGATGTGGAACTTAGAGAGACTGGTGTGAATTCTGGTGATAGAGAGCAAGAATTTGGTATGAAGGTGGATGACGGTGAATCAGAAGTGGAGCCAAGAATGCAGAAAATGGATGAGTGCATACGTACAACTTGGTACAAGAAGAGAATCAGAGGATTTATGTGGCAGTGTGAAGACTAAGAGAAGCTTGTCAAAGATATTTTCCGTATCATCAGGTTATCGTACAAGATCAAAGGGAACAGTGAAAAATATTCCCAATGTTCAGCAAAAAGCACTTGAATACAAGTGGCCACAGGGTTTAAGAGAATAAAGGAAACAGCAGGTGAAGAGTAAATTGCTCAGGATCTTTAGTAAAATCGTTAATGTTTGTGTTGAACCTTTATTTACAGTTAATGTAATTTAAAATTAGTTATATTTATAATGTCACTTTGCAAGAAATGTTATACTTACACTATTACTTGTTTTTGTAAGTTCTTATTTGGTTTTAAATATATTTATTTGTGATACGTAAAGAAATTGTCAGGTTCTTATTTAATGAAGCCATTATGGTAAATAGGTAACTGAAGGGTTGTTAATTTTATCCCTTTCCCTTCATATCTGACTTTCAAGTGGATAATGGTGTGGTGTGGAAGAATGACTGTTGTCCTTCTTGGAAGGGGAATAATGTAAGTGTGTGTTTGGTAGGGTAGGGTCATTGTGAAAGTTGAATGTGAGCGATAGGTGGAGTGAGAGAGTAGAGCTTGGTATGAATGATTTGAAAGTGAGCGAGGCGAAAGATAGTAATGGGAGTTTGGGGATGATTTGTGTTTGTGATCTGAACAATAAAGGTTGGAAGTGGGAAATTCTAGTTACAGAAAAAGTTGGATATTTAAAAGTTTGAGTTGTCGGCATTAAATCTAGTCACTTCAGATCATTTTCTTGCGTATTTTCACGTTAATGTATATTTTTTTGTTATTAATGTGTGAATAACTTAATTATTTACTGTTAAATTATATAGATTATGTTGAATTGTGATTAATATTTTGTTTTTCTTTTAATCTAAGACATAATTTGAAAATAATTTAATTGTGATTATTGTACAGGGTACAGTGGTGTCTGAACATTGCCCATAGTGCAAGTATTGAAGCCTCTATACGAGGTAAGGTCTAGTTGAAATTATTTACTAAAAACTTGAAATATCGAATTGTACGTGTATTTTTGGAATTTGTCTATCATTGTTCCGATAGGCTTCAAATCTGGAAGGTGGAACTGCGCTTAGGTTCGGATGGGAAACTGAATTCCTGGTAATTGGAACGGCCGTCTACAGGAGCTGAACGTGACGGTCAGAACATTTTGTGGCCCCCAGTTCCGAGGTTAAGCGTCATCAATTGGGAAGTCAAGGCAGGATTGGAAACAAAGCCTATCCTTGCCTGTCCATCTAAATCACTTGCAACAGCCGGGAAGTCAAGATTAACAGTTTTGGGATGCCACTGCGACTGAGACAAGTGAAGTGACAGTTTACTTTAAGTAGGAACAGGACCTACTGTTTGTATATATGTTAAGTGCGTGGTCTCGGTATTAATTTAAGTTTAGATTATGGGGTTTTGTAAATATATTTGACTTAGTTGAATGTTTTCTTTTAATGGACCTTTAATGGGCCGATTGGATAAAATGTTCTGTGAACACCACATTGCTTTGTGAACCATGATAACGAAAGAAAAGGAGGACCGGTAAAAGTAGTCTTTCAAGTATCTGGGATGTGTATTGAACAAAAAGCGGTGCGAGTGCGAATGAAGTTTGACTCAAGGAAGAAAGGTGGCGGTTGTGAGAAAGCGGGCATTGGATAGAGATGCTGCTAGATGTTTACACGAAGGTGTGTTGTTATCGACACGTCTGTAAGGGTGTAAAATTGGCACGGCATGGAGGGGAGAATTCGAAAGTAAAGGCAGTTGAGATGAATATCTGAGAAGTATGTGTGGCATGCGTTGGATTGATAGTGAGAAATTGTATGGTTCTGGAAAGATGAGGTGGTCAGAAGTCAGTAGAAATGAAAATTGAGGAAAGTGTGTTAAGGTGGTTTGGATATGTTAAAAAAATGGAACATGACTGAATTGTGAAAACGGTGTACAAGAGCGTTTGCGAAAGTAGACGGAGAGGAAAGCCGAGATGATGATGGCTGGGTTCTGTGAATGATTGCGTGTGTAAGCGTGGACTTGATTTGGGTGATGCACAAGAGATGGTTACAAGTAGGTTGCAATGGAAATGGTTTGTTAAACGTGTGAAATTTAGTTTTTTTTTTACAAGGCTTGGAAGAAGCACCACATGTGGTGTGGAATTTTGCCATATGGATGGATGTGTACGCTTTACTTTCTGCATTTTCTCCTCTTCGGTGGCTTCTGTACTTTACATCTATGTTGTTTCTTCCTTCTCAACCCATATCTTTGGCAAATGAGACTCTTTATAATGTATATATGGCTACAAAAGAATCATAAATGTACTGATGGAGTTGTTTAACCTTCTTTACAATATCTACGGTCATATGACGGCGGAGACCTTCAGCTTTGAGTAGGATCCAAACCATGGGTCGCTACATAATCTAGACACAAAGGATGGTCTCCCATCCAACAACTATCCAGACTGTGTCGCATAACTTCACTCATCGACAGGAAGCGTGTTACAACACTGGCCACAGCGCAGCTCCAAATTAATCGTAAAAGTTTGTAATAAATTATGAATTGTCCTATCAGGGATTAGAAAACTGATTATAGATTGTCTAATTGGGACAATGTTTCATTTCTTCCAAAGGTTGGCAATAGCAATGATTACACGCCTTATCGTCGTCATAAGAAAATGTTGGCTTCTGAAAAAATTCAGCAGACTTTGGAAGAGGAATTTCTGCAAGATATGGAGGAGTCTTAGAAAAGAAACATGATCAGTGAGAAGTGCCTTCTGTCGTAGAAAAATGTACGTAACAAGCTCGAGATACTGAAGAAGCGAACCCGCCAATCTCATAGTACAATTCTTTTATCACAAAGCAAACTGCCCTACCATAAGTTTACTGACTTTCGACGGTAATCACTTTGAGTGGTCCCATTTTGGGGACATTTAACAGTCCCCATCCACGTCCAGAAATGCTTCTCCGACACCCATAAGTTTCGTTGTCTGATGGGGCAATTACGAAAGGAAACTAAAGTTCTTCTAGAAGGATTCTCTCTCACGGATGTATGATACATGATCGGGAAGCTGTAAAACCACTATACAAAGTATGGAGACCCAAACCGCATCATCCAGTCTGACCTGTACACCATGTTCGATCCAAAGCCCGAGATCCAACTCCAAAGAGCTCTTGAAGTTTCAATCAACCTTTGAATGTCAGATTCGGGGTTAAAAGATCCTGGGTATGAAAGTCAACGTGGCCGGGTTAGTCATTGCAACCCAACTACTACGAAAAATTACACCAGAAGGTCGGAGACTATATAAATCGGGTATCCAAGAGCAATTACCTGGACATGGCACAATTTAGATAAACCCTATCAACGAAAAAAAATCATTTTCTTCAAGAGACAGGTCCTGAAGACAGAAAATGCAGCAGAGGGAACAAATCCAATAAGAGTGACGTGGGAACAACCAAAGGAGGTCGACAATATACAGTGGAAGCAGTGTTCCCTCTAAGGTGTGCGCGTGTGCGCGCGCACACGCGTTGTGAAACCCGCGCGCACAGCAAAATAAAATGCGCACAGGCTCAAGCGTATCATGAGTCACGACAGTAAATGAAGTAATTTAAAAAGTATACCGTCACACAAGGTCTGACCATTTGCATCAACATACTCTATAGTCGTTCTTTTAAGTATTAACCCCTTCCGCCCGACTTCGCTGACGTCCGCGCAATTAAGCAATACGGATTTTTTTTACTCTATGTATTTGCATTTTTTCTTTTATACATTAACGCATTGAATATAAACCTTCTCTTTCTTATTTTTGCATAAAAACGAATAGTAATTCTCTCATAATTCCTATTTTGTGAATGGATGAAATTATGTATTAATCTTTATAGTCTATTTTAAATTGCTAAATGCTAAAAATTGTTTTGAGAAATGATAACTAAAATAGTCATTTTCATTTAGTTATTTTTATTTTATTTATTTTGTTGAATTTTATTTTACTACTTTTTATTTTATTCATATTTTTAGAATGGATAAAATGTTTTCTTTTTTAAGAATATATAATATTGTAAACAGTTTTGTAATATCCATTTAATAGTACCGTAATGATCAAGCTATTACCTTATGGAAATAATATTTATTAAGTATTTAATATTTATATATATTTAATTTTGAAGATAATAGCGCTCAGAAAAGTTTGCACAATTTTTCACCATGAATCTAAATGTATGCACAACGAAAATTTCTTGCGCACACGGACTAAAAAAAATTAGAGGGAACATTGAGTGGAAGGTAAGTCTACCACAACCAACTAGAAAGAAAATAAAAATATCAAACTTAAGACAAAGGTAGAAAAATGCAGACATGATTTTTTTTTTCACACTAAAAAATATGAAACATCCAAAGTAAAGTGATGGTGTCAAAGAATTAAACTTGTCTTAAATGTTTTTCAAATAGCAATCGAACTAGCGAATGGAAATCCATTAATGTTTGTAATCATTGCCAAAATAAGCGCAATCCTTGCCTTTGTTTTAAAGCGGAAGAAAATAAAAACAACTTCCATTGTGGCCTCTGTGAATGTTGGTTGCGATACGGCGCAAGTTTCATTGCAAACTGCTGTTTGACACAAGATTGTCATTAAAATTCCATGAAGCCTGAGATTTGTTTGATCAGGGTTTGCGCAGATAACATTTACCGGGTGATCCAAAGGTGTTCCCAAAAAGTTATTTTTGGAAACGCCCTTTTTTGGGGGGGATCATCCTGTATTTTAACATCTTTGGATAAAGAACTTTATTTAAAAACTGTAAATAAAATTAATTTGTCATTGATAGCTTTAAACGAAAGGCAAACTACGTATTTAAATTCATTCGTATGTAAGGTTAGTTAAGGTATTGAAGCCATTTTAAGAGAAACTCCCTTCCAGAATTAACGTGCATTGTTTGCAAAATGCCATAACAAAACAAATCTGCCTAAAATTAGATCCAGTTGTCAGTAAGGATGCAGACTAGGATGTCTCAATTTTGATAGGCTCAGACTAATATTTTAATTATGTACACTGAAAGCACACCACATCGCCACCACTTAACTTCTAGATTAAATTTTCATGCCTGAATTCTAAATTATTTTTCGTATAAGCAGCCGGCATAAAAACTTCATAAATTTAATTGTTTCAAAGGAACCCAACTTGCATGCAAAGGATTAAATGTCCACAAAATGAGTTTATTACTCGGACGTTATCGCAGTTCTAGAAATTGCCCAAGTTGAACCAGAGACCATCCACAATGACTCTGAGTTTTGATCTTTTGACTCTATTCACATAAACATAGTATCATGTTGTATGCCGGTATTCTCATTTAGAAGTTGAATTACTCCCCATAGTACTAAATCTCGATGAAAAAAACCGTGCTCGACAAGAACTTCAACTTGCATTTATAGAGCATTCTATTTAATAAAATAATAATGGTATTTGCTGTAAAGTATAAAATAATTGAGCAGTTTAAAAATACCGGTTGAAATCCCATTAAAATTGTTGGGATTATGAATACATTAATTATTCTATATATTTTAGTAGAGTAGTAGCTAATTAGCATCTAACAATGTTTGTCACTTTCAGAGAAATCTCTGACAACGGAGGCGGGTCCTGTCCATCTCCCTATTCAGAATGCAGGGCTAGAAACTGGATTGTTCAGTCAGGGACCACGTTTCATTTGCTCCAAGGGCTGACGAACAAAGTAAGAAAAATAATTTAAAACGTCAATCAAATTGAACAAAAAAGTGTGGATGAAGTTAAAAGTAGAATGAATCAAGGAAGCGGAGACTAGATAGAGATGCTACGAGATGTTTAAATGAAGGTGTGTTAGTAATGACACTGTTGTATGGGTGTGAAACCTTGGCATGGCATGAAAGGGAAAAAATCAAGAGTGAAGTCCGTTAAGATGGATAATGCTGAGAAGTGTGTGCGCGCGCGGTGTGCATCTGATTGAGAGAATAGGAAATGATGTTTCTGGAAAGATGTAGTGTTCGGAAGTTCGTAGAAGTGAAAATTGAGGAGTGTGTGTTAAGGTGGTTTGGATATATTGAAGAATGGAAGATGACACAGTTGTGAAAATATTCTTAGGATGAAATGGGTCTATTCTAAGCGTAAGAGTGTTTGCGAAGATAAAAGGAGAGGAAGACAGAGGTGATGAATGAACATATTGAATGATTGCATGGGTAAGTGTGGATAATACACGAGAAATGGTTAAAAGTAGGTTGAAATGGAGGTGGTTTGTTAGACGTACGCACATTATTTTTGACAAGGTCTGAAAGCGCCACCACGTATGGTGTTACGAAGCGCCAACAGGTGTGGAATTTTGCTATGTGGTTGGGTGGGGCAATGATCCATCAGGACGTCTCTGTGGATGACTGCGAGCGTTTTACTTTGTCTTTTCTGTTGGTCACTACCTTCTGTATTTTATATCCAGCATGTTTGTCTTCTCACCCCAATTCGTTGGGAAATGAAATTTTTGGTAATGTAAGTATGTAAATTCAATACTATTTCGTTGGAACATAATACGCTTTCGAATCCAAAGATGTTTTCTGTGCTCCTCCCCAAGACTCGAGGCAATGGCAGTATTTCACGCTTCTTTTTTATTGGGTTGTTTAACCTCTTTTGCAACATCGAAGGTCCTATGACGGAGGGGACTACAGAATCGCAATGAAATGGGTCTATTCTGAGCTTTGAGTTTTAAAACTATTGAAAACGTTTTGGGGTTCCACGTAGGAACACCGCGTCCGATGAAGTCGAGAAAAGTTAAGCGACGTTGGATCTAGGAAGTAGTTGAATGGGTGACCCTTTGATAAAAGTTTTAATCCTGTAATCATCTAAGTTTTAAGTTATGTCCGAAAACGTTCTTGAGTCGATATTCGAAGCAAAGCCCGAGAGATATTTATTATTTTTATTAAAATAACAGGTACACCATTATGAATCAATACTGACTGGGAAGGCATGTTTAAATAAACATTGAAAAGATGTGTACATTTACTTGATCTTGGGATTTTCAGTAACAGGAGTCGTTGGTTTGTAAAGATTTTGCGATTACATTTTCATTCCAAAGAAACATATCCGAACAACTATTAGAAATTATGAAAACTGAGCGACATAACATAAATGAATAAGACAAGAGTTAAAAAGTGAAATTAAGAATATATATATGTAATATATATACCGGGTGTCCGAGAATTATCTGTACAATTTTTGGCTGTTATTAAAAGTCAACCATGAAGTGTAGAAATTCCAGTGTTGTCCCATTTTACAGAGAATCTCATTAAGTTTTTTCTGATACCACGTTTTGACAAGTTTTTTTAGAAATGTACGCGGGTGACAGACATTGATGATTTAAAAGCAAGAATCACAGCTGCTATTGAGCGAATTGATGTGGATATGCTGCAGCGTACATGGCAACATTTGGAGTATCGATTGGATGTTTTGCGAATCACTAATGGTGCACATATCGAATGTTTTTAACAACGTTACTTTAATAAAAGAAACTTTTGAAAATACAGAATCTAAATCTTGCTTAAGAATTTTATTAAAAGATGAAATTGTACAGATAATGTTCGGACACGCTGGAATTTCTAAAAAACTTTTCAAAACTTGGTATCAGAAAACACTTAATGAGATTCTCTGTGAAATGGGACAACACTGGAATTTCTACACTTCATGGTTGACTTTTAATAACAGCCAAAAATTGTACAGATAATTCTCGGACACCCTGTATATATATATATATATATATATATATATATGTGTATATATATATATATGTGTGTGTATATACATGTGTATATACAGAGATGGGCAAGATCACCAACTTTGGTGATCTTGAAGATCAAGATCAGATCACCAGAAAAATGTGATCTTGAAGATCCAGATCAAGATCGTGATCTTGAAGATCAAGATCGTGATCTTGAAGATCCAGATCTTGAAGATCAGATCGTGATCTTGAAGATCCAGATCGTGATCTTGAAGATCACTTTTCAAGATCACTTTTATATGAATTGAAAAAAGTTGTACTCTTGTAGAGTAAACAAAAACAAATTATTTTGTTAATCACTCCTGAAAAGTATCACTCCTAATACTCCCCTGAGGGCTGAGGCAATACAAGCATCGCATCCTACCCATGTCACCTGATCTAAACCACGGGGATTGACGATTCCCCTTTCAGTTTTTCAGGTGGTAAACTTAAAACTTAGTATTATCATAACTTATCAGCAAAGAAAAAACTATTAAATGACCTACATATAGTTTTTAGTTCTATTTTTCTCAATTCTCATTTCACCAGGTCCATAACCCATATCAATGAATGGTCAGCATATATAAGTAAACATTTTTTACATAGAATTTAATTTTACAGTTTTACTGCAGTACGCAATTACTGACAATATAAGGGTAAAAACCGCAAGTTAAGAGTGTTAATTTAATGTTCAACCGCTGTAAACATTTGCTTTCAGCAAAACCAATTGTTCAAAGTTACCATCCGAGAGACGACTTCGTTTGGGGCTATGAACCATGCCAGCAAACGAAAACAACCGTTCCACTAGTGCAGAGGAAGGTAGCGTGGTGTTATACCTCTTGAAGATCTTCTTTATAGCAGGATACCTATCTAAAGAGTCGAGTGCCTTACTGGTGTCCTGCAAATAATTGAGGACTTCCAAGTCTTCCTTGTTGTTAGGAGCAGAGAATGAGCCGTCCATAGTTCTGAAGAAATCGTCTTCAGATGATGAGTCTGAGTTCACCGAACTATTACCACTGCTGTCAGAATTACAATTTCTTACAGCCATTTGCAGCTTGTCTTTTACTTGAGACTTGATTGCTTCATGATCGCCGAAATTAGGCCCTTGCAACAATGATATCCATCTAAGTTTGAAATACGGATGAGATACTGCATCAGTTACCTCGGGGCTCAACGACAAAAAATGACCAAATCTGGCATTGAAGCCAGAGACGACTGCTGCCAGTAATGGCATGCAGTGTCTCAAGCGCAGGTCGTTTGGTTGGATAGGCTCCAATCTTGCGAGGGCATCTTGAGTCACTAGGACTGTTGGAAGAAGACAACCGTAGTAGCATTCTTTCTCTGCCTGTAATTTGTTGAGGGCTGCTGCAATTGGTTTTAGAACAGACAAATATTCTGAAATAAATTCCAATTCATTGTCTTTGAGGATGGGTAGATTCAGTTCTTCAAGAGCTCATTCACGTCGTTCTTATGTTTATATATTTGGCTTAATGAGTTGTACTGTACATTGAGTTCCATCGGGTGACGCATGGGTACCTAAATTGGACGCCAGTTATTTCCTGTATTTTTTCTGCTGACTTGGGTTTACCAGCAGCATTCCACAGCGCCGAACATTTTCCCATTGCAGAATGCTTTATCTTCTTTAGTCCAGGTGAATTCAGTCCTTTATCTGCATCAGTTGTTGCTACCAAGTTCAATGTGTGGGAGGCACATCGAATATGGGATGATAGTTTCACTGACTCCTCTCCATGCTCTCCTGAATGTTCAGGAAAGTTGCTGATGATAACCTCTTCATCTGAATCTTTTTCATCATCATCATCATCTTCATCTGCATCATCTTCATCAATGTCGTCAGTACGATTCTGAACACGAACACCGAACTCTTTAAAGCATTTCACCATGTTCGATGCATTGTCGGTGACTGTAGATACAACTTTTCTATAAGATAAACCATGCTCCGAGTTGATCCTGTCCAATATTCCAGCAATTTTATCAAAGCTATGTGTTCCACGAAATCTTCGGCATGCCAGTGCAGCTGATCCTCGCGACAAGTCATCATTGATCTGTAATGTAAGAATATAAAATCAATGTTTGTATGAACATTTTTTTAAGCTTAATTTAATAATATTGGTTAGACACGCACCAGCTAAACTGCGCCACCAAACATTGAAGAGAAGAACTATGTGATATAAAGGAGGCAATTCAGCGATGAGTCGCCTACCATACCACCATACCACCACATCAGTGACCCATCCCATAAGAGCAAAATGTGGAAGAGTCCATATTCACAGCCTGTGAATATGGACTCTTCCACATTTTGCTGTGAATCAGACACAATGACAGATGACAGAATCAGTGAATTAGTGTGAAATTACTGTGAATCACAGCAAAATGAAGACTCACCAAATTAATGAATGAGGAACACATGTCGAATAATTGAAAAGATTATACTATAAGTCTATCAGACTATCAGTCTATCACCAATGGTAAATTTATCAATTATATAAAAATAATACACTAAATCAATAGCATACCCAATGCGCAGTGACTCCCATGAAACTGCGGTGATTAGTTGACCATATGTCGCATGTAACACACACATGGTCATCATTGATCTGTAATGTAAGAATATAAAATCAATGTTTGTATGAACATTTTTTTAAGCTTAATTTAATAATATTGGTTAGACACGCACCAGCTAAACTGCGCCACCAAACATTGAAGAGAAGAACTATGTGATATAAAGGAGGCAATTCAGCGATGAGTCGCCTACCATACCACCACATCAGTGACCCATCCCATAAGAGCAAAATGTGGAAGAGTCCATATTCACAGCCTGTGAATATGGACTCTTCCACATTTTGCTGTGAATCAGACACAATGACAGATGACAGAATCAGTGAATTAGTGTGAAATTACTGTGAATCACAGCAAAATGAAGACTCACCAAATTAATGAATGAGGAACACATGTCGAATAATTGAAAAGATTATACTATAAGTCTATCAGACTATCAGTCTATCACCAATGGTAAATTTATCAATTATATAAAAATAATACACTAAATCAATAGCATACCCAATGCGCAGTGACTCCCATGAAACTGCGGTGATTAGTTGACCATATGTCGCATGTAACACACACATGGTCAACTGCTGCCAGTTTTGCTTGTATGTCTTCCTTCATTGTACTGGTGGTTGTTGCAAGAGATCTAGCCAGGGTGCGTCTAGATGGCACCTGAACAGCCGGGTTGACGTCTGAAAAAATATTTAAAAATTAAAACAAATACAATAGATTAGCTATGGAAAAAATATCAAAATATTTAGCTAGGCTAGCGATAGTCTAATGTTCATACAAATAATATGATTAATTATGTTAATCAGATATTAGCTATGGAAAAAATAGC